>JAMXBD010003629.1:0-110135 GCA_024138025.1 Combretum micranthum | reverse complement strand
AATAATTATGTGTTTTGAGTGTTACATTAAGTTAAGCTCAATTAAAATGATCAATAAGATTTAGGCGTTTGGGCTTTATTGTATCTAATAGGGTATGACCTTTTTATGTGTAGAACCCTCATGTGTGATTTTTATTTTTGTGATGGGCTAAACTAGAAATACTAAAAAATAACATGGAGTTTCTCTATAAATAGTGGTTATAGTCCACGGTCATTCTGAATCCTATTATTAGAGAGTGTAGAGAGACAACTAAAGGGATCTCTCAAGGAAAACGTGTTGATCTAGAAGACTAACCACGCAACTCTAAAGTCAATGATTGCTATGGATTCAGGTACGCTTCCACTTATTTATTTTTTAATTCTTAATGATTAAACATGAATGATCTAGGGTTTTATATGTGATGGTTTTCACAAAAGGTTAATCTGAATCTAGCAAGTGGTATCAGAGTATACATGTTTAATCATTAGGATTTTGGTTCAGTTATTAAGACAATTACAAAAAATTTAAAGTAAATGATTTACTGGCTTGCAAAAGGAATTCAATATTTATAAAGAAAAGGATTTTATGATTTAGGCCAAAAAATATCAAATTAGAATTGATGGATTTATAGTGTAATATAAAGAAAAATATTTTATAATAAAGGGCAAATGTGTCATTTGTTATAAAATAAAAGAGTTATATGGTCATCCCTAATAAAGGAGATATTATTATCAAACCTTACATTAGTGATGGTCAACAAAATATTTACAGATTGTGGGGTTGTGTTTTTCCTAAGCTAACCTTGTCTTATAAATAGACCCCTTTAGCCTAGTTTTGCCTTACCTTTTCCTAAGCAAAAACCTAGGTAAAGGTTTCTTCTTCGTCTTTCCATTTTTCTTTTAGGTTAATCATTTACTTATAGGTTTTCTTTATTTTTTTTGAGGAAAACAAGATTGTAGAGATCGATTCTTTGGAGAAACAAACCGTAAGAATTCTTGCGGATTCAATCTTGGAGATTAGGAGAATTTGAATCGAAACCTAGGTAAGGTAAATCATCTTTTATTCTATGAATTTGGAGAAAAACCGAATTTTGAATGGTGGTATGTTTCCATTGATGTGGATCTTAGGGTTTTGAACGTTTTGTCGAGATATCTCTTTTAGCAGCTCGTTGATTTAAGGACAAAGGTTTAGATTTGAGTTTCCGATATAGGATTTTGATTATATTTAAATGTATGTATATGGATTTATTGATTGAGATCAGAGTTGTTGAATTATTAGGTTTTTGTGAAAACTTTAGGGATTTTTGAGAAATGGTTGAATACATGTACAACTTTACCTTGTTTGCTGCTTGTGCTTATAGGATTAAGCATGCAAATAACTGGACTAACCTTGCAGGCTTTTAAATTGATTGTTGCCTGTGTTTGGCTCACTACAAGAATTTTCATGTATGGCACGTTTGCATATTTTGCAAACCTTGCCCTTTTATTATATTTAGTCACGTTATTAAAACGTTAATTAAAACATGAAATTGGTGACGTTTATGAACAATTTTAGATTTTGTGGGCCTAGATATGATCCGTAACTCTTTTTTTATTTGTAACATGACTAATCATATTTGTAAAAACATATAAATGAAATAAAAATCCTACCAGCCTCTTATTTTATTTTTTTACCTTTTGTTTTCATTTTATTATTGAAGCTTGTCATGGATTATTCTTTTACATTTTCTTATTTTATTTTTCTTTTTTCTTTAGCTGGCAGCCGCGCGTCTTTGCTTATTGTTTAGAAGAACTAAGGAGTGCAATAGTTAAATCCTGCCATAATTTTTAGTCGGGTAAGCAAGTCAAATCAATGTCAAATAGCAATGTTCATCTCTTATCGTCCATAAGCAATGCAAAAACCCTCTGTCTCTCCCAGTCATGAAACGTGAAAATCAGATACCTCTCTCTCTCTCTCTCTCTCTCTCTTTCTCTCTCTCTCTCTCTCTCTCTCTCTCTACTAACATAGTGTACGTTTCCTTTTGTTTCAAGCGATGCCTTCAATCCCAGAACTATTTCTCATGGCTCTTCTCTGGTACGTTTCCTTCTTTTCTCACGTTTTTCTTTCTCGTATTGGAATTCATCATCGATTCTAGGATATCCATTAGCTAGTGATGAAAGATACACTCGTTGGGTTTTCGAATCGGCCATTTTTTGGTATATGTTAATGCATGTGTGGGTGTTAATGCATGTGTGGGTGTGTTAATGATTAAACATGTATGAGAAGGTTTGGTTAAGGTTGTGATATTCCTGGAAATGATAGCTTCTCTTCTTCTTCTTTATTGCATGTTTATCCGTGTCTCTATGTTTGGAACAAAATAGTTGTGTTTATCTTTGCTTATGTCGTCTCTAGTGCTGGTTTATGTGTGATGATATATAAGACTAAGTTCAAGGATAGTGTTTAAGATTTTATATGTGTGAACAGATTTGATGTTCCCCAAAAGTTGCATGTAATGTTTAAGATTTTATATTTTGAGAACAGATTTGACGTTCCTTGGTCAGAGAAAGTAATCCTTTTTTGTGTTGGGTTCTTGACAATGATCATCCTTTTTGTTGTTTTTTATTGCAGTATTTTATCAATCATGAATTTAAAAAACAGAGTATAGAAATAAAAAAATTCGTCAAAGTTGAAGTCTTTTGGCAAATGAGCATTAACATTATTTGTGAATGATGATAAAAGAATATAGTTATCGAAAAACTATTCGTATATTGAAATAGTAATAATGCTTATTTATTAAGGAATTTGGAATTGATGTGTTGTATCTCAGTTGTTGAGATAGAAATGAGAAATTGAAAAAATTATCCCTAATGATTTTGGAATAGTTATAGAAGTGGTAAGATAAACTATACATTGAGGATTAATGGACAATTTCAAATATTAATTATTTTATATTCGTTTAATGATTTTTCCTTTTTAACTAATAAGTTGCGTTGGCTAATCACTAATTTATTTATATTGGCAACTATGTGAGAAAAAAAAAACAGCAAATCAACACTACATAGTATATCTTTATAATATATATCATGCTGTAGTTTTCATAAAAATAGTGATAAAGTCATGGGTTTTACCATATCATATACATAGATAGATAATTGCCTAAAATTGGTTATGGGACTTCCATATACAGTGACCGTTTATTATTATTATTATTATTATGATGAATTGTATGTTATTGTAATGGTTATCAAAAGTCATTAGTTACATAACAAAGATTGCACTAAGAGCTTTGTATGAAACAATCGTAATTGGCAGTGGTACATGCCAAGATGTCATAGTTGGCAAGCACTACATGAGGGTTCCACGTAGCAAGTATGGTCAAAGGGTAGTAGTACTATGTGGGAGATTCCCCTATTGATGTTCATTATACCCCAGTTAATAGGGATGCCAAAGTAGAGAGGACTGTCTTATTATGCTTCTGCTCAGTTGTGTCACTTATGGGGTATTAGAGGAGGATGAATACCGTAAAAAAATATGAAAATATGACTCATCTAGTAACTAAGTGTGGCTATTTATTGCCTAATGGATAAAATTTCTCTTAGTTTTGAGAAAGCTAGACAATTTAGAGGAGCTTATTCCCCTGATTATAATTGTATTATTGTCTACTATTGTTCATGTTAAGATATTGCTTCATGACGAGCTTTGATTGAATAATTAGACTTTGTTCTTATTTTAACTTGGGTATTGAGATGGGTGTGTCCTTGCTATGGGAGGATCAATGATCTAGATATTATCATGTACTGCTAGTATTCATTTCATATATTCACTTATTTGATTTTATAATTTTTCTGTAATCCATATAAAACTTTGCTATATGGGGTATTACAATCTTACCTTTATTCAATACCATTCTTGTATGTAATGTCATACATTGCAATTGGAGAAAATATTATCTTATGACTTATTGTATATTTTGTGTAAAATACAAGAATCTCTCTTTGTGGCGTTTAAGGACGGACATGGACCTACTCCTTTCAGAAGGCACGAAAAATCTGTGAGACATTAATATTGGCAAATAGTTCACTCACCACCCCAACTTCTATAGGTAATTAAGCTGATTTGTTTGGTGTGTTCTCTTCACAATGAATAATAAACCTTTATGTAGCCTAGTGTATACTTGAGTTTTTATGCCTTTTCTTGTTCTGTTTTTTCTTTTTTTCCTGTTGTTCCCCTGTTTCCCTAAATCTTACATTGTTACCTAAATCTTAGCTATTTTCACATTAGGTAAATTATCAAAAGATATGAACATTTGAGAGTAGTTTCATTAGATCATATCTATCTTTCGACTTTTTTTTTCTTATTTTTCTTACGGGGGAAAGGTAAAGAAAATCTTTGATTTTCTGATGACAAACCAATTATAATCTTTGTTACAACTTAATTAATGGAATGTAAATTCCACTTGATAGAATCTATTGACATTAATACATATGCTAATTGCAGTTTATGCAGCAAATTCAAACCCAGATAGTGACAAAGTCCGTTGGTGCATGTATGTGAAAGCATTCAATCTCTTGAAGCAAAGGAAATTCCCTAATTTAGCCATAGCAAGAACCACAGCAGGTAAGGAACTATGATTAATTCCTCGGACATTGTCCATTCCTTGAGGAGGGCTGCATGGACCACCACCATGTGGATCCTTTCCAGAACGTCCAGGGCCTCTAGGGCCACCACCATCCCATTTCTTGCTAAAAGTTTATCCTTTCTTGTATGCTTCGTATTTCTGCTTGGAATTAAATTGATAAGGTGCACATAATATGGTCTATTGCATACGCTGATGCGGGTCAGGTTTTCTAAAATATTGAGTTGATAGCCTACGGATTCATTTTTTTTTCTGGAAGATAAATTTCGGTTTGATATTAATTATTTAAATAAGACATAATCATGGAAATAGACCATCAAACTTGCATTTAAGATATGTATTTTTTTTATTTCAATGTGTTGTGCATATTAAATATGCGTAGCTTCTAAATTTGAGTTACCATAACTTTTTTTTTTTATCCAACTCATTTTGAAGATATGAATTTGATGGGTTATTTTGGTAAATAATTTGCTTAATAATCGGATGGAAATTTCCTGGAAATGTTGTGTTGATATGTAAGTGTTTTGTTTGGTCAAGTTAATTTTGCAAGAATGGATTGAGCAAAAATTATAGCTCTGTTTTTAGTATTCGTGGGGCTATGTAGATAAAGGAAATTTTTTTAAAATAGGGTTCCAAATATTGGACAAACAAAAGGTGTAAGTACATTATAAATTTTAAAAATTTAGACCATGTATAGAAGTCAAATTTACATGATATGGAATTACATCTTTTATTTATATAGATCAATCCTCTTAAAAGATCGTAAGTCAATTCAAAGAGAAGAACATAAAAAGATGAAAAAGGAAGACCATATGGGCCTAATTTCCTTTGCATGCTGGGACGGCTATCATGTCATTGCACTAGTACAATTGAAAGATAAGAACATAAAAAGATCGTAAGTGAAAATAAACATCTCCAATCATTTTCATAAAATTTTTAGTGAAACAGGATTTACCTCAAGCAACTTCATCAGGCAAATTGCGTTGATGGATTGGAATCTGTTATTTTCATTAAATATTTTTCCCTTTAATTTTTTTAGCATGATTTTTCCCTTCGATTGAGTTGCGTGATTGTTTTGAATTGGCATTAGCTTAGGCAATTTATGTTGACAAATGATGTTTGCATTTTTTTTCGTAATTCATTCATATCAACTTTACAAATATATAAATTTGATTACAAGTGATAGTTAACTAAGTTATAATAAAACCAAATTTATTCCTATCACAACTGTGTATCATGTTGTCCCAATTATTATTGTTATTATTATTAAATTTTTTTGGCTGATGGGAGTCGGTTTGGTTTCAAATTTTGAGCATGCAGTTACCTTAGTTCTTGTTATAATATGCTGAAATGCCTTTTTTCAACAGAGCAAAGAGGATTTTGGGGAATTATTTGAGAAGGTAGCTTTGGAGAAGGTTGCATTTGATTTTCAAGTAAGCAAATATTAGTTTAGCTCTAAATGTATTAGTGTCTGTATCTTCATTTTCCTTCAAGTTGTGCTCATATTTTTAAGAAGATGTGATATCAAGGATGGATTGCTTTAACTAGCTTGTTATTAAAAAAGAGTTTATCTGTTTTATGTACTACTAAAAGAATAAAATATAACTAGAATATCACTTTCAAGATTAGTAGACCATATTTCAAAAGGATATGATTGACAAGCTAAAGATTATGTGTATTGTTCTAGTCCGAATAATTTTTTCTGTTTATATGATTAGAAAACACTTAGCAAGTGCATTTTATCTCCATTCAATTTTTACCGAAATTGTAAAGAATGAAATTGGCACATTTTCTAAGATTTTTGCTCTTTCCATTTAATATTGGCTGATTGTATGTGTGTTTATTTTTCTTTTCTTTTTCCCCCTTAAAGTATCTTTTTAAAATTTGATGTTACACTTTTTATTTTTAGAAACAAAAAGCAATTAAATGATTTTCATTTGTTATACGAAATTTTATTATTTTTTAGTTTTATTTTTCTCTAGAAGTTTTGGAATTTAAGACCACTATCATTATAAATCAAAATTTGAATCGAATAACAAGTATGTTATATATTTTCTATACTTATGATAATCGAGTGTTGGTTATTTTCAAGCTATGCCATTTTGTTCAAGAATAAGAATGATTTTAAAAATTACTAAAAAAATCCAGCAATATGTGAGTTTTATTTATATTTATTTCATGATGTCGTTAAATTAATTTTACTTTATTTACTTTTTTAGTAGCATTTTAGATTAAAGAGCTTATATTTACATTTATGCATAAAGGCTTGAAGATTTAAATACCACATAATACCATTTTACAATAATTTAAAGTTTCTTACTTAATGAGAATGATGAAAAGTGTTGGATTTTGCCTTCAATTAACGTATTAGATAATGGGTCAAATGATTAAATCTATTCTATATTATGTCTCTATCTATTATCCAACTACTAATTTTTTAAAGTAACCATGTAAGGAGATACATCGTTCTATAGCCTTCTTCCCCACCCCACATTTTATATAGCTCTGTTTTTAGAATAATTATTGCTTTCCCCAAAACCCGTATTATTCTTTTTATATATTTCTCAAACGTTCACATTATAATATAAAGTAAGAAAAATAAAATATATGTATATATATAAAAAGATTCTTTTATTGAATTAAAATTTTATAAAAACACTTTTATGATTAATCATCTAATATTTTATAGTAAAAAATTTAAGATTTTTTACATCAATTTTTTATGATATTATTGAATTAGCACATGCAATGCGATGCAGGATCTACTAGTATTTATTATTGCAAAAAGATTATAGAAGGATGAGTAGACTGCGGTATGTAAGATTTTGGTTGGATTTTGGCAATGGAAATGAAATTTGAGAATTAATCTAATTACTAATTGGCTTTATTTTGAGAGGATTTTGACGTTATATATAAGTGAATATATTTTCCCTCTTAAATGCAATGTAATATGAATAATTAAATATTTAAAGTTCATTAGATTACTAATAAATTCTATTTCCCAAATTATGTTTTTAATTTATACACAACCACTGTATCACTTGCACTTATTTTGGAAATAAAATGTGTTGATTAAGAATTTCAAGGAATCCATTTGTTCATGGCATGAATTATTTTTAATATTGGCATAAAATTGACACAATGACTCCATAATGAGTATGCCAATTCGATTATGAAAGGGTAGGTGTACATAATCAAGTATTTTAATGTATGAAGTGTTGCTTGACATTAAATCAATGTTTATAATAGTATGAGATGTTAATTTGATAATTGAATGAAGAAATAATCAGTGCTTAACTTATAGGCGATGCTAATGTAAGATAGATGAATTATAAAAAATTAATAAGTTTAACTAAATTACAAAAAAAAGGAAAGAAAGAGATATCATCATTTATGCAACTATTTCAAGTATAATTGATAATAACAAGCATATTGCAATAAAGTAATATCATTAAACAATGCGTATAAAGGATTATTAGAATAAAATAAACATAAGGATTAAAAAAATTATATTTTGCTATGTGATTACAAAATTCCCATACTTTGAATAGTGTAAAGTAATGTTTACTAAGATTCCTAAAATGTTTTCTAAGATTGAGGGTAGAGGAAATAACATTAGACCAATGTGGTGAACATGCTGCTATTAATGGTGATCAATATGATGATGTGATATGATATGTGTTACTAATTTTGTGATTATGTCATATGATGTATTAACTAGTTCAATTGGATCTTACACTTTTATTTCTTCCAATATGTCAGAAAAAATGGACAAGAGTTGGATGAATTATGACATTGAAAGTGAAGAGTACGAAAGAGGTGTTGACTTTTTTGTTGCATACTTACGCTTGAAGTATGGTGTGCACGCAAGTTTAAGTTGTCCATGTAGGAAATGCTTAAATGACATTTCACAAACAGTGAATGTGATTAGAGCACACTTGCTTGTAGATGGAAGATGTAAACTACCAGTGTTGGATATATCATGGTGAGGAGCCAACTATTGAGTTGCCTACTAGACATCGAGGTCGAATTCGTCACAGAGAATGTGACATGAGACCCACTATGGAGGAGAACAATGGGACAGGTGGTAATGATACCGATGGGCTCCACGAGATGCTTGAAGACTTAGGGGCATTTGTTGACAATCAGGATGAAAGCTCAACCCCTGATGATGGCTTCGATATTCCAGTTGACTATTTAGATGGGTTAAGAGCTGACTCACACAAGAGCTTTATCCAGGGTGTAAGATTTCTAAATTCTCATTTATAGTGAAGCTCCTTCACTTAAAGGTATACAATAAGTGGAGCAACAAGTCTTTCGACATGTTGCTACAACTTTTACGTGATGTTATACCTAATGGAGAGTCTCTTCCTAAGTCTTACTATTATGCAAACAAATACTTGAGAGGGTTGGGCATGGGTTGCCATAATATTCATGCATGTAAATATGACTGTTGTCTATTTTGGGGTGATAACAAGAATCTTACACATTGTCCCACTTGTGGTACATCCAGATATAAAGTGTCCACTGGTTCTAAAATGCCTATTCCTCATAAGGTTTTGCGATACTTTCCTGTGAAACCAAGGTTACAACGCCTTTTCATGAATCCTAGAAATGCTCAAAAAATGCGTTGGCATAAAGAAGAACACAAGAGACAAGAAAACCTATGGGTCATCCAGCAGATGGGTTGTCATGGGTAAAGTTTGATAATGAATATCCAGAATTTGCAAAGGATTGTCGTAATGTGAGATTAGGGCTTGCTAGTGATGGATTCAATCCTTTTGGTACTATGAGCCAATCATATAGCATGTGGCCTTGTTGCTTCTCACATATAATTTACCTCCTTGGATGTGCATGAAGAGAGAATATATGATGATGACACTATTAATCCCAGGGCCTAAAGCACCTGGGAAAGAGATCGACATCTATATGCAACCTTTAATTGATGAGTTGAAGGATCTATGGAATAATGGGTTGTGGACTTATGATGCATACTCAAAGTCTTCATTCAAGATGCATGCCGCATTATTGTGGACCATTAATGACTTTCCAGCATATGGGAATTTGTCTGGATGGAGCACAAAGGGATACAGTGCTTGCCCTATATGTGAAGATCAAACACCATCGATAAGGCTTAATAACAAGATTGGGTATGTTGGGCATAGAATGTGGTTGCCAATGGATCACAGGTGGAGACGTAGCTACAAGTTTGATGGAATGCATGATACTCGTGAGGCTCCTGATCTATATTCTGGTGAAGATATTCTCCACCAGTTACAATCAGTAGTAGACATAGGAATGGGAAAGCATCCGGGAAAGCTAGAAGAGTCCATAATGTTGGCGCATTCAATTGGACTAAAAAGTCGATATTCTTCCAGTTGCCATATTGGTCAAAGTTAATAATTAGACATAATTTGGATGTGATGCATATTGAGAAGAATATTGTGAGAATGTTGTTAACACAGTGCTTAGGACTGAGGGAAAAACAAAAGATACTTATAAAGCTAGACTTGATCTAGAGGAACTTGGTATACGAAAGGAGCTACATTTAGTAAAACGGGCTGATGGCAAATACTTGATGCCATGTGCAAGCTATACATTAAGTACGAGTGAGAGAAGATTGTTTTGTCAATTCCTAAGGAATGTTAGATTACCTGATGGCTATGCGTCACACATAGGTAGGTGTGTGGACAACTCAAACTCAAAGCTTTCAGGTATGAAGAGTCATGATTGCCATGTTTTACTTCAGAGGCTATTACCTGTGGGCATTCGTGGCTTATTGCCAAGGGAGGTCACCCTCGCCATAGCTGAGCTTGGGAACTTTTTTGAGAGGTTGTGTCGACGCATTTTGAATGTTGAAGATATACGAAAGATGCAAAGTGACATTGTCACTATTTTGTGCAAGTTGGAGTTGATCTTTCCCCCTGCATTCTTTGATGTAATGGTACATCTAGCTATCCACTTACCTCAAGAGGCATTAATGGCTGGACCTGTTGCATATCGTTGGATGTATCCTATTGAAAGGTATAATGTATACTCAAAAGTTACCACTTTTTAAGTTGTTATCCATGTTTTTCTCATGTGCTATTAATCATTATTTGTAGGTACTTAGGCTCCTTAAAACAATTCGTTAGAAATAGAGCTTCTCCAGAAGGCTCCATTGCAGAAGCTTATGTTGTTCATGAGTGCTTGACCTGGTGTTCACTTCACTTAGAAGGCATTGAGACAACATTTAACCGTCCAGACAGGAATTTTGATTCCTTAGAGGATAGTGGCTTGGATGTCTTCACGAATAAAGTTGGTTTAATTTCACCACCCACATATGTGGTATTGTCAAGCGAGGAGGTTGATATTGCAAAATGGTACATTATTAACAATTGCCAAGAGATTCAACCTTACCTAGAGTAAGTTGAAAGTTACACAAAAAATATGTAAGCTAATGGTACAATGACATATAAAGTTACTAAGTAAAGACAAACATGTGTTACAGTGAGCATAAAGATGTTTTACGTGCACAATATGGGGATAACATAGATGGGCATCACAAAAAAGACTTTGGTGAATGGTTTATGAATAAGGTAAATATAAGAAAGAGCTTTGTATAGAATTACATTTTTTTTTTTTTTTGTAAATTCAAGGGTTTTTAACTAGCTTGCATTGACATGGTATTTTGTTGAACATTTTTGCAGATGAGTGTATTGCATGATAGTCGTGACCCGATCATTAGTGCATTATATGCATTATCAATAGGACCTGATTCATGTTTCAAAAGGTACAACAAATTGATATATAATGGTGTGCGTTTTCACACATCAGAGTTTGATAGCAGGAAGAAGACTCAAAATAGTGGAGTGCTGGTAGAAGTAGACCAAGGAGATGAGAAAGTAGAATTTTATGGGATGTTAACAGATATATATGAGTTTAGCTATGTTAGGAACAAAAGAGTATTCCTATTTAAATGTAAGTGGTGGGACACTAATGAGAGGCATCGCAATGTGCGGGTGGATGACAGCTTTAAATCTATTAAGGTTACTCGTACATGGTATGAAAATGATCCATATGTGTTGGCATCACAAGCTAAGCAAATATTTTACCTAGATGACATGAAATTTGGACTTGATTGGCGAGTGGTGCAACAATTCGAGCATCGCCACATCTATAACATTGACTCACTTGTAGGTGATGCAAATTTGTTCACAGATGTTGAAGCTTTATTAGTGGATGAGAGCTTAGAGGAACAATTAACAACAAATGAGGACAGAGGAAATGAGCATAATCCAGTAGCTGATTGTGATATCGAAGTGTCATTGAGAACTGATGTATGTGGTGAGACCGTTGATGGAGAGGCTGTAGAAACAATGATTGAAGCATCTCCATGTGAAGAGCATGATGGTAGTATTGAATGTAATGAAGATGAGGATACAGATGAGGATGAAGAGGATGGGTTGGATGATGCACTCATGGACTATGATATTAGTGATGACAATAGTATGATTGTCCAATTTTTATTCATTTTATCCTTTTTTATTTAACTATAATGTCTATGATATTTTTGTTTATTGTCCATGCATGATGATTGAAAGGTAGAATCTTTTTTATTCTTTCTATTTATATGCACTTAATTTCAATCTATTTATGCATGTTGACATCTATTTATTGAACCTTTGTCCTATCCAATTGTAGGATTATAATGGCTAGGGGACGAAGGAGTCTACAAAGGCGGGGAGGAAGGGCTAAACGAGACACCCGATTACCAATTAATGATGAATCGGATTCTCAGAATTTGGAGGAGGAACAACAATCACCGCAAGGCAACAATTCACCTAATCCTTCTCATCGAACAAGTTAAGTTTCCATATTTTTTTTTTTTTGTTTTTACTTAGAAGCATTGTAAATATATATAGTTGTTGTGCAACTAATGAAATCACATTTTTCTGGTTCATCTTCTAGCAAATGAACAAGGACAAAATCCTATCATCAACAACTCCCTAGTAGATGCATCCTTACAAGGCAGCCATTCATCTAGTCCTCCCTCTCGCTTAGGTAACTTTAATGTAAAATATTACTTTCGGTTAATTTATTAGTATAGTAGGTGGGTTTATATTCTCCTTCTTACTCTTTGATATTTTTGTTTTCGTTGTTCTACCACATTAGCTTATTCTTTATCAATTAAAGTGATTGTGCTATTTTAATTTTGTAATTTATCATTGTATGCCTTGCATGAAACTAGTAAAATTAACTGTCATTGTGAAGTTGTAAGTGCTCTGGTGAAACATGTTTTTGGTTGGTACTACAGGAAATGGAGAAGGACAGAATCATGTCATCAATAACCAAGTAGATGCATCCTTGAATGGAAACCCTTCATCTAATCCTTCACCTACCTCAGGTAATTTTTATGTGAGTTTTAACTTCTAGTTAATTTGAAGGTGTAATAGTTAGGTCTATGGTTTAAGTTTCATGACCTGCTAGCTTCATGAGAGTCTCATATATATGTAGGAACTGACAGCCCGATCCTCACAACACGTAAGAGAAGTGTATACCGAGGAAAAGCACTTGAAAAGGAAAACAATAGAAGAAAGGGCAAGATGGTTATTGAGTTTACCTATTCTGGTGGACGTCCACTAACAGCAGACCAATCATCAAAGTTAGCCTCTGAAATGGGGAAGGCTTGTAGGGACTTACTTCCTCTTTGTATCGATGACTGGAGAAAATTCCCTATGCAGAAAAACAACGGGCTTGGGAGAGAGTAAAGGTATATTTGAAGTGAATTTGCAATTTTTTTTCTTGTTTTGTTTCAAATTATTCAAGCTGGTTTCTGTTTTTGTTTTTTATAGCCAAATAAGCTTCAGTCAATATATAGATGATAAATTGAAAAGATCAATTCCATAATAAAGGAAATTGATAATTATAGTGCTAGTGCCACTTTTTTACTCCAAAAACAACAAAAGCCACTCTATTCTCACTCCACATAACACTTTGAAGTAGGTTTTTTAATCTCTCCCCAAAATGATAGAGATCTCTAAAAAAAAAAAATTACAAATCCTTATTCCTCTCTTTATAATTTATTTGCTGCTAGCGTTCAAGTCCATAAAATGAAAGCTATATGATCTTAGGAGCATTAGAATTTAGACACAATAAAATAGCATGTAACATAGTTTGCATGTGATAACTCTATTGAGGACATTAGCACTATCAAAGTAAAGCAAATATTCAAGACACAATGCAGGAGGGCATATAGTTGATTAAAGTGCACACATTCATCTTAAGGTTCTTGACTTTCCATAATTTCCATTTTGATCCAATTATTTCTCATATGGCACTATCTGTGGTGGTATGTGTTTCAAGAACATGATATTAAATAAATTGAGATGCTGTATTATAATGTATGGTTCTTAATGTTTTTCCATAACTGCTTTGCCTTTGTGACAAACAGATTCTAATTTAAATCCATTGTGTCAATTTTTTCACATGCTCTTTTCTAATATGATTAAATTATTTTTAATAAAAGCTGGATTATATCCTTAGGGGTAAAAAATGGAATGTTTGACTTCTACTTTAGCATGTCTATCCTGTTTTCCTTCAGCAAATAAAGTGGGGAAGCTGCTAAGTTTATGGCCTTGGATATGTTGATATCTAACATACTTTGGAATTACTGTATGATTAGTTGTTTGCCATCCATGTAATGTGATAACCCATCTTGATTCATGTTTAGAAGGTCCAGCAAGATGTATAACTGTCCAGCAAAACATTTAGGGGAGAAAAAAAATTTTGCAATTAACTATCACATTAGGAGAATGTATTGCTTATCCTTGGAAGGTAAGAAATGGAAAAGCTAAGGAGAGAAGTGTGAGTTTCTTTCTTCCACATGTTGAAGTTAAAATTCGAGTAGTTATCTCTTTAATTTCTGACATTGTTCCTTTGTAAAAGCTACAAGAAGATGCTATACTTGTTTTCTTAAATTTCTAGAGCTATTCTATACCTGTTGCTATTGTTGCTACTTTTTTAATTGATGGATTTGATCCTTTTTATGTGAAAAAAAAAAGACATTCTCTTCATCTATAGTGATATGTTTGATGTAGAATCGGTTGAATATTGATGACATCACAAAAGATCCTGAAAAGTTGAGCTGCTGATAAATGGATGGGCAATCTCCATAGAAACCATCGATGTAAAACTAAAAATAAGTGGAACAAGGTTGGTGATGTTGCTAGACCCAAAGGTTCAAGTGATGATGATTGGAAAAAGGTTACTGAAAGATGGACTAGGGAGATTGAACAAGAGCGATCAATATCACAATCAAATGAACCATCTGCAAAGGTGAATTACAAATCATTTCTGCACTTATAAATTAGTTTATACTATCATATGTTTGATGATTTTTTCATTTATAGAAGACAAGGTCAATGATTGGGAGAAATGCACGCAACAATGTCAAATACCTACATAGGGCTGGCTCGAGATCATTTGAGAGTAGGAGAAATGAGCAAGTGGGTATTTATTAATGTTTTTTCTATGCTTATATTATTGATTAATGCTTTAACATTTTCCATACATATCTAAATGTGTAGATTAATCAAAATAGCCAACCATTTAATGCCATTGAGTTCTTTAAGCAAACTCGATATAGTGTTCCAAGGCCTGATGGTACAAGAGGTTGGGTATCTCAACAAGCTGCAGAGGATTATGTAAGTTTATTGGATGTGTAAAATTTTGGACTTATTTTAAAGTAATGTGTTATACATAATGTATGTCTTTATTGTTTGTAATTCAGGATAACATGGTGAAGATGTATGAAGAATCTCAATCTTCAGATAGTCCATTGACTTCGCAGGAGGTTGTTGATAGGTTTATGAATGCGGTTTCAAGGTCAGACTATCATCCTGGAAGAGGGTATGGACCACCACCAATTGGGAAATCAGCACGAGGACGAACTTCTATGGAAGAGTTGAGAGCTGCCTTAGAAAACAAAAGCAAAGCTTCAGGAGGAAAGAACCCTACGCGAGGAACAATCTGAACAGGTAATTATTGTCACTTCTATGTTATTGATGGTTCACTAGATATTAGATAAAATATACATCTGCTATAACTGGTTGGAGTGTTGATTGTTGTTATTGATCTGGTTGTTGAGGATATTATTCTTGTTGGCTGTTTTTTAACTATGATTTGGTTAGCTGTGTTTTTGGAAATTGTTGGTTGTTCCTTAACTTCATCTAGTTGTACTCTTTCAAATGCATAAATAATTGAAGGATGGGATCATTTATAGGTTGATAGTGTGGTATGTGGATAGCATGCATGTAGTAAGGTAGAAAAAGAAATAATAGTGTTTTCACTTAAGTGAAAAAAAAAATTATGTAAAAGTTGCTTAAAAAATTTCTCAATGTCCTTACAAGATGTGTCTATGTGTTCTAGTTGTTGGATTTGACAATATGGTCACTAACATATTCAAATAGCATTAAGGAATTGGTTTCATAAGGTTTCAACAACAATTATTTAAGATTTTTTGCAAAGAAAAACTCACTTTGTCACGCAATATTGAAAAGTTCATTCTTCCTTTCCATGTGACAAGCTTCTTTTGCACTTTTTTAGTTTTTCACAAAAATCTAAAATGAGTATTTACTTTGGAAGATATATTGGATTTGCAATTTGAGCTTATTCAATTGGAAGATATTATGCTAAATGTCTCATTTTGTTCTCTTTGGTTTATGTCTATCTAAATTCTAAGTGATATTCAATCTGTTCGAGCTAGTAGATTTTAAGAAGCAATGGATGCATCATGGAGGCATTGCATATATTCTCAGCATGTTTTACCTTTGCTATCTTTTCCTACATGAATAAAGTATAGAAATCTTCCTTATTTCACACTTTATTTAGTCTATCTTACGGGATTGGGAAAATGTTGGCTTTTAATATCTGGGATACCTTACAAGATTTTGCAAAAGAATTTCTTAAGAAAATTAGATCATGATATTTGTACAAAAAAAATGTTATGAATTGCATTTAAAGCTGAATGTAACTTTCATATCTATGTAAACTTCTAAATGATAAATTTGATAGATGTTCTTTTCAAAACTAAATATAAGTTTAATTTGTCTTTTGCATATTGGTATGTATGTTTTGCAGCTAGCCAAAATTACTGAACTGGTACAACAACTTTGCTCCAGCTATCCTAGTACTTCAAGTAAGTTATTTCATTAAGCTTTGACATTACTCACTCTCTTTCTTTCATTAATAGTTCAACAGTAAGTATATTTATGTGTGCTTTATTACTTAACATTTTGTTTTACAGAAAATCCAATTGGACGGGATCGATCTCTAAGGCCATCTGATAATGAGATAGTGATGGAAGTGAGGATGAAAGTGGAGAAAGTGAGGATGATAATTGAGATAGATAGGAATTTTTGGAAATTCCTATGACGGAATATGATTATCTCTTTACCATATTTGAATTGATGCTTTTAACAACTTATGTGTAAGTTTGTTTTGAGGAGGTGGTAGGGTTTTCTAACCCTTTTTTGAAATATACCTCCAATTGAATAGGATTATGTTTTTGTACATATCTAAACTAACTCTCAAGAATCTTTTGTCTTGCTTGATGTTTGAACTTATTATGAGTATTTTGGTTCCACTTTGCACAAGTGTGCAAAGTGATTGATGTATGTTGGAAAAGTTTATGTTTGTTTATCGTAATAGGGTTATACATTACACAGGTATATTTACAGGAAAAGGTGTCTTTAAACACTACTTATGTATTTTGCTAAACAGGTGCAATGAACTTCCACATAAATAGTTATTATACTCATCACAACTTGATGTTTGAACTTATTATATTATATGAGCATTTTGGTTCTACTTTGCACAAGTGTGCAAATTGATTGATGTATGTTGAAAAAGTTTATGTTTGTTTATCGTAATAGGGTTATACACATTACACAGGTATATTTACAGGAAAAGGTGTCTTTAAACACCACTTATGTATTTTGCTAAATAGGTTCAATAAGTTTCTATATAAATAGTTATTACACTCATCTCAAGTGTAATCTATAATCATTCATGAAAAAAGCAAGAACAATATTAGCGAAGTTTAAAATAATAGGTATGTATAATGTTCATTTGTATATTACCCACACAAATAATATGGCTTATCATATAACATATGACTATGTTTCAATGCCACGTTTCATAAGGTAATTCTTGCGCTAAATTACATTGGCCACGTTTTCTTATTTAACGTCGCAAAATCAACATAACAACAATTCCATGCATATTAGGCACACAAAAAATGTGGCCTATCATGTCACATATGGCCACGTTTCAATGCCACGTTTTACAGTACAATTTATACGTTAAATTACCTTGGCGACGTTTTCTTACTTAATGTCACCAAATCCATTTCAAAACAATCCCAAAATAAAAAACGCGGGAACAAATTTTGCATATTGGTCACACAACAAAAGTCGCCTATCATATAACTTATGGCCACATTAAAAAATTAAACATGGCGAAGATAATTTAGCGCGAAAATTACCTTGGCGACGTTTTCTTACTTAATGTCACCAAATCCATTTCATAACAATCCCAACTATAAAAGGCGGGAACAAAATTTGCATATTGGCCACACAACAAAAGTCGCCTATCATATAACTTATCGCCACGTTTTTATGTTGCCTTTCATTATGTAATTTTGGCGCTACATTATCTTCGCCATGTTTAATTTTTAAACGTGGCCAAATCAATCGGCAACACAGCTTGGGCTACGTTTATTAGCCACATTTATTAAACGTTGCAAAATTGATTTTGCCACGTTTTTTTATCAATTTGCAATGGTAATTTAACGTGGCTAAACCTTAAAATTCTTGTAGTGGTTGTGGTTAGTAAAGACTTAGCAGACAATGATATTAACGTAACACCTTGATGATCTATGTGTACGGTTGTCCCGACTGAACTCGTGCATAGAAAGGATTCTAGTAGATTAGGTTGTGGTGCGAGAACGGTACCAACGGGTTTGTAGGAACTATCTTAAGATCATTTATATATATATTAATAAGTACTATTGTTTTTATCGGGGTCTGAGTCACTCTAGGTTTAGGATTAATTCAAAATGATCCTAAACTATGTTGTTTGCAAGCTAATCAAAGATAATAAACATGTGGTTGTTGTATTTATGCATCTAATGCATGTGATTCTGTTTGCTATTTGTTCATGTGCATGTGTGTGTGGTATGGCGTACTAAGTGTTTTTGCTCATCCTTTATTTTTTAGGATCTGGAGATGAGCCCGTGGTATTCAATCTTTCTAGATATGATATTCACATGGAATATGGGGAGGATGATAGCACAATAGACTATCCTGTAGACTTTTAGTTTTTAGATTATAAGAATTAAAAGAATAGCTAGACTGTTAAATTACATTATTTTACTTTTTTATCAGATTTTTGAGATTTTAGATTCATGATGTAAGTTCTAAGGATATTATCTGTTTTAAGATATTTAATTTGTTGGCCTTTTATTTTTTCACTAACAGTTTGACATGAGGATTTTATAAATATATTTGATGTTTTTTTAGTAATCCTTTGTGAGTTTTTTTTTTTTTAGATTTATATATGTTATATTTGTGGTTTAGTTTTTATAGCCTTTGCGTGTTCTGTAGAAGAGAGAACACATGACAGGTTATAATGTCTTTAGGTTTAGGGCGTTATATAGAGTTTATGAGAATAGTTCATCAATGCATGTATAAGGAATATGTTTTCTTTTTCCCCTTTGAAATGGATTCAGATTTTGAAAATAGTTTTTTTTCCATTTTTTTTTTGTTTGTTTATTTGTGGCTTCGATTGGTGCATGCCGAAATTATTTCCTTTATCTCTATTTGTGTAAGCTAAGGAATAATAATCAAAATTGCTATAGATACTATCCTTATTGGTTAGTTGGATGAATTAACTATTATATTCTTGTATTGTTTTAAAGTCATCCATATGTTTGTATATGAAATTGGTGTTGTAATTTTGAAAGTTGTCGTCAATTATGGGAAAAGGGTAATTAATTATAAAATGAAAAAGGATGATAATTCTTTTGGATCATATTTATATATGAGTTATTGAATAGAGCGTATTAGACATATCAAATAATAAATAATAAAAACCCTATAGAAATCCTATGACAATCTCTAAAGCAGTACACCTAACGATTGTAGAATAGAATTACCATGGGTGTCGTCCTCTAGGATCTGGATATCAAGTGCTAGTATTATCGTTTCTCTACTATTTAACCTAATAGTTGAGATGAGATTATGAATACTATTTATCTAATTAAAACCCCAATAGTTATGCTTTCTTGAGATAATACAATCACAAAACAATATGCCCTTATCTTGATCCACTCTAAGTCCTAATTTTTTATAACAAAGGATTGATTAACAGATCATCTACATCTTGAACTGTAGGAATTCTTAAATTCATCGAATTCTCTTTCAAGATAATGGAAATGTCTTTCATCATCAATTACATATAGAATTGCATTATTGTTCAACATTCCTAATATAAAGATTCAATCTTTATGTAGAAAGTTCATGTAATCTATGTCTAGATCCATATTCAAACTTCTCTATTCATGTAGATCTATTCTATTAGATGAAATCTCTTTTTATGTAAAAGAAATCAAACATTCAATTAATTGTGGCCACAAATCAATCATAAGAACAATTAAGAAATCATGAATAGACTCAAGAACATAAACTTTCATTAATCAACAAAGTTAGCACATAGATCTAAGGTTTCACAAGACTTAAGGTAGAGAAATCTATTCCTCTATGGATCTTACAACAAAAACAAGAAATCTAGAAGAAAAGAATAACTATCTTAAATAGGTTTTATGATCTTCAATGAAGTCCTGACACTTCTTGATGAAACATTTATTGTACCGTCATTTGGACAGAATTTGATTTCTGTTTCCACTTTGGACAAATCTGGTTACTCTTCTTCATTTGGAAATAAGAAATTTAGTTTGTTTTATGATTCAAAATTAATTGGATCCAACTCTTTATTTGTTTATGATAATCTTTACTTAATTGATATTATTGCTTCATTTAATGAATCCCTACAAGTAAATACACGAGGTATAAAGAGAAAATTAACCAATGATAATTCGGCTATATTATGGCACAAGAGATTAGGTCATGTCTCTAGACGGAGAATGGAGAGACTTGTCTTAGATGGAATTCTGAACCCCTTAGATTTTATAGATTTTGATGATTGTATTAATTGTATAAAGGGGAAACAAACCAATAAAAGGAGATTTGAAGCCAATAGGACTTTCGACGTCTTAAAACTTATACATACAAATATTTGTGGGTCCTTCCCTACAGTTGCTTGGAATGGTCAGTAGTATTTTATAACGTTTATAGATGATTTCTCACAATATGATTATCTATATCTCATTCATGAAAAGTCATAGTCTTTGGACATGTTCAAAAATTATAAGGCTAAAGTTTAGAACTAACTTAACAAAAGGATAAAAAGCATTAGATTTGATTGTTATGGTGAATTCTATGGCAAATATGATGGTTCAGGTGAACAACATCCAAGACCTTTTGCTAACTTCCTAGAGGAATGCGCTATCGTCCCACAATGCACCATGTTGGGCTCACCTACTATGAATGGTGTCGCTGAAAGATGAAACAAGGTGCTTAAGGACATGTTGAGAAGTATGATTTGTCACTTCACCTTACCAGAATCACTATAAGGAGAAGCACTTAAGATTGCAACATATATCCTTAATAGGTTCCAACTAAAGCAACTAACAAAACCCTATATGAGCTTTAAATGGTTAAGAAGCCTAGTTTAAAGCATTTACATATGTGGGAATGTCCAGTTGAGGCACGGCCTTACAGGCTTAATGAAAAGAAATTGGACTCAAGAATGGTAAGATGCTATCTTGTTAGGTACTCTGAAAGATCAAGGGGTTACAAATTTTATGATCCCACAACTAAGTTGATATTTGAGTCAAGAAATGCTCAATTCTTTGAGGATGTCAAGTTTGTGGGGGGAGATATGGTTAGAGACATTGTCTTTGAAGAGGAATACGTTGACATTCCCACGGGTGTTATTGAATTGAGTCAAGATTTTATTCTTGATCTTGCTCAAGACATAATAGACCTAGACAATGGTATAGATCCCATTCAAAAGAATGTTCTAGAAGAACAAACTCTACCTTCTCCAAAACCTATGCCATTAAGGAGATCCACTAGACCAAGAAGAAGTGTGATGCTAAATGATTACATCGTGTTTCCTCAAGAAGATGAAGTTGACATTGGAATGATGGAAGATGATCCGATCAACTTCCATCAAGCCATTGAAAATTCTAACTCTCAAAAGTGGCTTGATATCATGAATGAAGAGACAAAAGTCTATGAAAGACAATGATGTTTGGGATCTTACCCCATTGCCAAAAAGTATAAAGTCCATTGGTTGCAAATGGATATTTAAGACTAAGAGAGATTCGAAAGGTAATGTGAAGAGGTACAAGGCTAGTCCTATTGCAAAGGGCTTTACACATAAAGAAGGCATAGATAATAAATAGAATTTCTCACTGATTTCTTCGAAAGACTCTTTTAGGATTATAATGGCAAGCATTTTGACAATGGTATTTCAAATTTCATTAAGTGATCATCTTGTTCATTTTTTAGATGAATTTGGTTGATGATTGTATGTACCATATGTTTTTTAGGGGCAAGCACATTTTCTTATTCTTATATGTTGATGATATTTTGCTTGCCAGCAACGATATAGGCTTATTGCACGTAACTAAGAGATTTCTAGCTAAGAATTTTGAGATGAAAGATCTTGGTGATGTCTCTTTTGTGTTAGAAATACAAATATACCGAGATCACTCTCAGGGTACTCTCGGATTATCATAAAAGAACTATATAGAAAAGGTAGTCAAAAGGTATGGCATGCAAGATTATTATCTATTTAGAACTATATTCAAAAATCATTATTAATTTTCGATAAAAGTCCCGACAGAGTATTATCTATTTTCCTATGGTTTGATTTATTTCAAACATGTAAATATTAACCTATTCAAAATATATAATTACACATCATAAAATTGTCGTTTATAGATGTTACCCATGGGTCCATCAGATAACATACCTCATCCTTAAAAATTTTGGACCTATTAGTCCATTTTTAAATAAATGTAATGTATTGAATGTTAATTAGATGAATTCCTCCACCTGAAAAATGAAGTTTCAATAAAACTCAC
This sequence comes from Combretum micranthum, assembly GCA_024138025.1. Lineage (NCBI taxonomy): Eukaryota > Viridiplantae > Streptophyta > Magnoliopsida > Myrtales > Combretaceae > Combretum > Combretum micranthum. Next base: position 87,288 of record JAMXBD010003629.1, on the reverse strand, counting down.
TTTTGCCAATAATACAAGTTTCTGTCTTGCATAACGTAAACTAATAAAGTTATCTCATGTTGTTCTCATCTCTTAAAAAACCATCAACAAAACCCAAAATATTAAAGAATGAGCTACAAAGCCCAGTACATAATAAAATAAGTGCATACGCATATGTTATACACTACTAATCAAATGGAGTAAATTATACTAAAAGATATCAATATTTAAAAGTAAATTAATTTAAGGTATCAATGTTTCGAGTGATTAAAAAGCGGAATCAATCGTTTCATAAAGTGAATCAAATAAATATCAAAATTTTGCAAAGTTCATTTAATGTACCAATAATTGGATTAGTGTTCAATTATGTTTCCTTAATTTTTGTTAATGGTAAATTATTAATACCCCATTTGACTCACTATATGAAACGTTGATTTCTCTTTTTAATCAATTGAAATGTTGATACCCTAAATGAACATATTTCTAAACATTGATACCTTGAATAAATTTTGTGAAATATTGATACCTCAAATGAACTTACCCTCAAATGTTGATACCTTCCAATATAATATACTAGAATATATTGCAAAAACCATAATTTAAGGTATTTAATTTAAAATCTACAAACAAAGCATTCCTAGCATCTTAGAAACACCAACATGCACAAGAGTACTCTTCATTCCCACCAAATAAAAGGGATAAGGTTCTCTCAGTGGATCATGCACTGAAGAGGGGATTTGATAAGTCTCCAGAACTTATCAGAAAAAACAAAAAAAGAAAGAAATAGTCATGTCTAAGTCATCCTCTCACTAGCTATCACTAATGAGCATCGTCCATTAACACTTTATACAATGTCCTATAATGTTGTATAACTTGTTAAAACTTCGTACCTGCTCCTAGTTGACAACTCGATCTTAGAAATTTTCCTATCGGCTACCCATCAATCCCAACCATGCATTTTGTAGGGGCCTTAGTGCTTAAAATACTGCATCCTCCCAAAGTTGCAATTAGGCTTGTAACCCAGTTCAATGGTGTTACTTCTTGGGGTAAATTGAAAAGGGGTAACCAGTACACCATTAAGCCTAGTTTAAATTCTTAATCTACTTATCAAGACTAACCTAGCAAGCAACACACAATTTTTGTGTACTTGTCAATTGGTTTTGAGCTTCTAAGTCGCTTTTTGGAGCTCAATGTTAGATAATTGTTCACAATTGAAATTAAATATCAGCTATAGCTTAACTAACTTTACTCAATTCATACTGTTATTATGACTCCTAGGTTTGGTTATACATATTTAAGAATCTCATTAAACATCGCATCAACCAAAAGAAGAAGTCTAGGAAAATTATGGGCCACTCGTGGGCCTGTGTAAATGTTCTAGGGGAAAACACTACCAGGTACATGGCTTATATAATCAATCACATTCCTTTACATAACCAAGAACACATCCAGTGTATCAGGTTGTGCACTACCAAGAGAATAAAATTTATGTGAGACATTTAGGCTTGATGCATTTTGTTGACTTAAATTTGGAATAGGGTATTAGTACTTGCTAAATTTGTGCTTTGAAGTCCTTTGAAGGTTATTTAAGATTAAGGGAAGAACCAAGTCAAGTTTTGTGTAATTTAAGTTAGGATTAATGAAGTTATGAGAGTTTAGAAAAGTTCACTGGCAGTACATGGGTAAGTATATTAAGCCTTGTTCTTTTACATGGCCAGATACATTAGCCTATGTATTAGCCATGGACCACCTAGGCTTAGGGTCAAAAGGTACACGGGATGACACATGAGATCATGTATACCTCGTGTTTTTCTAGGAAACTTCAAGGTTAAGGTTAAGAGATACATGACTAGATACACGACCCCATTTATTAGCTGTGTTCTTTTGAAAAGCTAAGTTATTCCATATTTTTGGGGTTAGAGGGTTACATGGCTTGACCTACAAGTCCATGTATTGACTGTGTTCTTTTGTATTTTCATTGTTTTGAACTTTAACTTAGGTTTTTCAATGAAAGGTGTTCTAGGATGACTTTTGGGGTTTAAAAAGAAGTAGATGATTATGGTCAAATCCTAAATTTTGCCCATTGTGACTCCTTACTTCTCAGGAACATGTTTAATCAAAGTTTAAAGCTTCAAAACATATAAGTGACAATTTTCATGACCCTAAATAGGGGCCTAATAGGTTTCCTTTAAAGTCATCATATCACATGTGCACTCATAACATGAAGATTGCTTTGCAAGTCATAGATTTCCAAAACTCTAATTAATTATTCTCTTAATATGTTATACATATATATCCATTTAGAAAAATAATTTTGGATACCGATATTTCCACAAATCACAAAGACCGCAGAGAATTAGTTACCCTACCAAAGATGGAACAAGATAAAGCAACTTAGGTTATCTATCATCCACTGTCAAAGTAAGCATAAAAGAGATAAAACAATTTTTAAGTCTTTTCTCTCCACTAAGTTTAGTCCATAGACATTCTAATCCTTTAATTATCATGACTTGATCTTTGACACGTTGTACGCTCAGTTCCTATTCAAATCTCAACTTTATGATTTTCCTACAAAAACAAACTACTGGGGGGTAAGCTACATCTAGCTTAGTAAGATATATCCTTATACAAAACATACTCATAACAAACATAATAACAAGCAATTTTTAACAATCATATAAGATGCAATATCTACATGAGCAAGCAATACATATGATCAATCAGAAATCATATGTTTGAATTCATTTATGCCATCGATTCGAGGTTAGGTGTTTCTAGCCAATTATGACCATAGTTCGCAAAAAAGTTTTTGTAGATTTTTCTGGCTGCTACTTGCTACTAAAACTTGTAGATTATACTTGCTATTACACACCACTTGTAAATTATACCAGTTATACCAACCACCACTATTATGCTCTTGTCCCACCAATGGTATAATAGCGAATGCATGTGACTCACTTGTGATATGTATGATCCAATTTATTAATTTGATCCCAACATATATAAAAATATATCTTTAAGGTGATCATAGAGACATTCACAAACACTTTAACATGGCATAAAAGATAATAATCAATTTTATCAACCATTTAAGTTTCAATATGCTTACATTATGTTTAGCAAACACCACAATAGCAAACATTCCCCATATGAATCCCCACATACATATTCCATTTTTATCTTTTCCCTATTTCTAGTGCTTCTAAATTACAAGCATAAACATAAGTACATAAAATAAGGAGATAAACTCACTCTTCCTTAGTGCAATACTTAGTTGAAGTGATCATTGGGAAAAGGTAGGTCAAATTCCTCGTTACCTAAGTAAAAGAAATTCGTAGAATGAGTATTTCATTTTGATTCTATTTAAATTTCTTATTCTATTTACTCTATTCACATCATTTTTCCCGGTTATGGAAGTTTCAACTTAAAATGGTCATAACTTGCTCATTTTAACTCGAAATTTCACATATTAGTAGTTGTTTTCTACCTACTTCAAATGCCCTATCCATTTCTATGGTTATTTTTAACATTTGAAGTTTTCTAGGTCTTGGAATCATACTTTACAGATTGTATCTAGTATATTTAAGATTTTATCCTTTTTAATTTTCAAAATTTTTACTTTACTTAGACTTTATAAATCAAGTATAAAATATTTCCATATTCAAAAATCTTATAATATTGATAATAACTCACATTACATGAATGATCTTAGTGATGTTGCCCAAAATAGAAAATTCATTAAAACAACTTCCATGAAAAGTAGAAAAGTTAAGTTTTTGGAAAATCACTTTTGGATGTTAAAATAAAATTTCAACTCTTGATTTTTGTAAATACAAATACTTTATTAAGAATCATAACTTTATATTCATTTTGAACTCATGAACATTTCATTTTTTGTAATAAATTTCTTTTAGCCGATTATTTGCAAAACATAAACTTTAAGTGTTGGCGGAGAAGAATTATTCTAAGTTGTATTTTCTTTAAACTTTCTTAAGTTTTGGTATTTAAGGAAATTTTGGGTAAATGACTTGTCTTAGATGAAAAGGGTTTTCATGTCTTTTTGGAAAAGAATTTCAAGTTATAAAATGGTTTCCACACATTACTTGGGTCACAGCATTTAGAAAAATTTAAGAAGTTGATTTTGTTTGAAAAATTTCTTTTGGATTTTTGTAAAAAGCTAAATTTCTAAATCATTGTAAATATGAATTTTAACTAAAATCATGTTCTTATTTTTATTTTGCATCTTTGAATATCTTAAACTCATAGTATAACTTCTTTTAACTAATTATTTTCCAAAATATGAATCATTATCTAAACTATTGATAGCAAAAATCTTTTCTTTTGAAGATTTTCGTAAACATGTTGCCTAAAGAAAATCATGGTTTAACATTTAATTCAACCCTTTGAATATTTCATACTTCTAAAATTTCATTTAACAATTATTTTTACTAGACATGGATTTTTCGTGTCTATGGTGAAAATGCTTCAAGTGGTATTTCTTAAAATTCCACTATGTCTTGACATCTTGAAAATTTAGATAGATGTTTTATTCTAAATCTTTATTCTTGATGGAGAGGTTCCCCATGTATTGAAAATAAGATTTTTAGGAAAATTTTTGGATAATAAAGTATTATCAATATTTATGTTTTGAAAATATTCATTTTAACATGGTAACAACATCACTATGAGCATATATGTGCATGAGCTTAAAATAAAAACTAAATCAATAGCATGGACTTATACTAAGAACATAAAAATTAGAAATAAATAAACAAAATCATGAAGGTATTAAAACAAAAGCATGAGAATCTTAGCTTATTATCAAGATCCCTTAGGACTTGAATAATTCTAGTCATCATAAAAATAAAAGCATAAAGAAATAAAAATTGGAAGTCTTAGATCTTTTTCAAGGCTTCATGAGACTTGAAATATTTCCAATCTAATAAATAAAAAAAAAATAAGCAATAAAAAAACATGAGAGTCTTAAATTATATTCAAGGCTCCCTAGGACTTAGATTATGGGTAAGTCTCCTTTTTATTTTGACTTAATTAAGGACAAGTCTAAGACTAGAGATTGACTAGTCTTATTTATTAGTAAGACATAAATAATAAGAAAATAAATAACAGTATTTAATAAAAGTTAGATTAGTAAGAAGTTATGCTCTATAGTACTGACATATACAAAGTTAAAGTTAGAAACAATATTTCAACATAATGTAAACATGTACATGAAGCTAGCAAGACATGAAAAATATGTTATTTCCATGTTTCCTTCCCTACCATATTCATCATGGGGATTTTAGAAATATAACATACACATTTTTCATGTTATGTTAACGTAATCTAAGAGGCAAGTTTAGTGTTTTAACTAAGATGGAGACTGGTGTGGGAAAATGTTAAGGGAACAAATAGATGTGTATTGTTGTATGTATATGTGTTGTGGAAGAGGAGAGGAAGAGGAGATTTGTGGAGAAATTTTACAAGAGTTTTTGTAATATATGAATAAATAATTTGTAAAGAAGAGTAAAAGTGTCAAATGATATTAAATAAGGAGGTTATATGGTCAAAATTAAAGTATAATTATGTTGTGATCATTTGATAGAAACATGATCGAAAATGGATTTTAACAGATTGTACACCGGCATCAACACCGCTAGCATAGGATCTAACACAGCCGCGTACATTGCTATGGCTTAGTCATTATTAAGCGGTGTTAAGTTATGAAAATTTGATCAAAAGCTTTTACACTGCCAGCATTTGTAGGTACGCTGCATGCCTTTATATGTACACCGTCGGTGTACATGCTAGTGTATAAGTTCTAGAAAATGACCCGAAACGAATGGTAAACTAATACGCTGCCAATGTTTAACATTTATGCCACCGGCCTTTGGGCTACACACCAGCATACGTTCAGGAACTGCCAGTGTATATTGCTCAGAAGACAAAAAGTTGCACAAAATCATTTATATGTGTTCCTTTGCTTCATTCTCGAAAACATCCCCAAAACTTAGAAAATCCTCTCTATGATTGGTTCTAGCATCGAACGAGATTTGGAAGATCATATTCAGGTAGTTAAACCTCTATCTTTTCTTTAGGATTTTTAAAATCTATGGTTTCCTTTAGGGTTTTATTTCTATTATCTTGAAGAGAAGATTGGAGCGAACCCTAATTTTCTTAGAGATCTGGATATTCGTTGTTTAAGAAGGATTTTAGATCAAGTTTAGGTAAGTAATTAATGTTTTTTATCTTTATGATTTAAAAAAAATTAGTTTTTGATGAATTTTGGTTTGTTTGGCATTGAATGGAGTTAGAGGGTTTGGAGAATCTACTAAGGAATTTTGGAGAATTTTTGGGATTAAATTAAGGAAAAAGGTGTGGATTTGTTATTCTTTAGAGACTAGGGTTTTAGATGATATTTGGATTAAAATTATTTTATGGATAAGATATGTATTGAAATTATGTTGTTTATGTGATCCAAATTTTTGTAAAATTTGAGTTCTATTCCTTGAGATTGATTCAGGTACGATAATTCCTTGTTTGTTATATGTGCTTATAGGTTTAGATTTGTTCAATGAATTTAATTATATTATTTGCTACTTATGCTTAGCTATTGTTAGTAGAGGCAACGCAGAGTGTGATACTAACATTAGCAATGTGATGATCTATGTGTGAGGGTGTCCCAAGTGAATTTGTGAATGAAAATGATTTCGATAGATTAGGAGTCGTGCTAGCTTAATTGTGGTATACAACAATATGTGGAGAGCACTCAACATCACTATATGTATATAAAAGTGTTTTAATATAATGACTTGCTTTCTTCGGGGTCATGAGTTACTTCATGATTAGGACTATTTGCAAGTGGTTCTAAACTGTACTATTTGCTTCACTAATCAAAGATAATAACCTATGTGTGCTTCATTATTTTTAGGTAGTATGTGAGATTTGTATATTGCATGTTCATGCGTTTTTGTTTGTGGTTTGGCGTATTGCGTGATTTTTCTCAATCTTTTATCTTTTTCAGGAACAGGTGAAGATCAAGTCTATTATGACTTATCACGATTTGATGTTTATGTTGATTACGAAAATAACGATAGTGGACCAGACTTCTCAGCTGAGGTTTAGGATACATGGCTTAGATTTATAATAAGATGAAGACATCATTGGATTTTTATGTTTGCATGAATTTAAGATTATTTTAAGAGTTTCCCTTATTAAGTTACAAGTTTGGTTAATGTTGGCTATAGTTTATGCCAACAAGGTTATTTGAAATTTTAGTTTTGAAAGTGTTTTAAACAGGTATTTTTTATGTGATTATTGGAGATTTATATTATTGTATATTTATGGTTTAGAGTTTCATAGACTTGGCATGTTCTTATAAAAAGAAGGACACGTGATGGGCTGTAATGCCTTTAGATTAGGGCGTTACAACTTAATTGATATTAGAGCAATAGGTTTTGATCATATTAGATCTGAGTTATGAACTCCTTAGGACGGTAAACATTGATGAGTAGGGTAACAAATGAGGTAGGGATGCTTAGTATATATGTTGTGATCATATAGTATCTATGATGTGATGATCTTTATAGTTTTATATCCTTATTCTTTTGTTTTCCATGTTAACCTATTAGCATGCCTCCAAGAAGAAGAGCATCTGATGTTGGTTCCTCTAGAGCTGGTGAGGAGGAGGTTAATGGAGGGCCCCATGAGAATATGCCACCTGAAAATCTTTCGCTTTGAAACTGTAAACCCCAAAATTTTTTGAATCAGTTTAGCTTAAAACCCTAATCTGAAAGTCAATCGGAACTCTAAAGTCAACAAAACCCTAGTTAGACGTAATAGCTTAAGTCCGACAATCTCGAATAAGCAACCTAGAGAAAGTAAGAAAGAGTTTAGTGAATAGAATAGTGCGTAATTACCTAAGAAAGCTTAAAAAGATCAGATTAGTAAAACCGCAAATCATCTTGAACCCGATCGGACACAGTTCTTGAAAAACGTGTCCCGGGGCTCAGAATAGTAAAAATATTTCGAATATACCGTTAGACTCGTAAAAATATAAGGATTTCAAAAATATCAATTTTATAATTTTTCAGCAAGTAAAAATAATAGATATCGCAATTATAGCATATTTTCTCACTACTAGTACTTAAATTGTCATGTCTATTTTATTACACTATTCACTACTATATTCTACACTATTCTTTATCCCTATTTTTTTTACACCTACTCTTACAAACACCATAACATATAAGCTTTACTTTTTACCTTTCCCATAACTTTATTTCACATCTACCTTACTTATTACTTCATTTAATCAACAAAAATACAAAAAATAAAACACTCTCTCTCTCCTCTACACTATGGCCGGCGCGCCCCCCCCCCCCCCCCCCCCCCCCCCCCCCTTTTCTTTTCTCTCTCTCTCAATTTTGTTTCAGTTTTATTTTATTTTAATCACTCAAAAATCACTCCATATTTTCCTATAAATACCTCCATCCCCCCCTCTTTCACTACTTTCACATAATTACTACTCACAAATTCTCTACAAAAACTCTCTCAAATTCTCCACTCAAAACTCTAGCCAAATATCCTCCCAAAACTCTCTCAAAATAATTCCAAAACCACTTTCTACATACAACAAAACTTATAACCACATAACACTACCAAAACATTCTTTAGGTAAACTGTCTTATTATTTTTCTTCTTCTTGTGTCATGTAACTTTACGTAACCATGGTGTGAGTTTCCAAAGACTAAGTGTTATGAAAGCTACACTATGTTCATGTATTGTTCTTGTTCATGAAAATTCATTATGTTTATATTGTTTTATTTTGTTCTTGTTATTGTTATTATATCTAAGTATTATTATGTATCTATATATATACATATTCTTTAGAGCATATAAGCTCACTTGCAATTTATTTATTTTCATACAATTTAATTTATTTATTTATTCCATTGCAATTTATTTAATTCTTGCTATTTTAAGACTAGTCTCTAGTTTTAGACTTGTCTTCATCAAGTCAAAACAAATTTTCTTTCTTTCATTTTATTTTTCTTTTGGGACTAATCTACTTCTTAGTCTCGAGAGCCTTGAAGAAGCTAAGACTCCCAATACTTGACTTTATTTATGTTATTTTTGCTTGATATTATTTCTTATAAATCATGTTCATTAAGATTGTTGTCCAAATTTTTCCAAGCTTTAAAAATATTTGATAAAAAGAGTTTATCACTTAGAAATGAGTTTATATGAAATATAAAATCTATGATTTAAACAGAAATAAAGTTATACCTTTCCAAGTTATTAAAAGAACTCACTACCATTTTAGAAATTACTTTTGTTTTGAAAAGCTCTTTAAAATCATTTCTATACCACATGTTTTTCAAAAAGAAAAATGATTGTTGATACAAAAATGATTTCCTATGAAAAACATAACACGAGAAAGGAATGAGAAAATTTCAAATAAAGATCTTTTCGAACAAATGAGCAAAGAAAAATTGAATAGAAAATAAAAAAGAAAAATAGCACTAATATAGAGAATTTAGGAAAGAAGAAAATTGCTTTTCTAAAAAGGTCATCTAAGAAAAATAATAAGTCAAACATAAAAGTAATTCTTTGAAAACAAAAAAAAAAAAGAATCAAAGTATTCATTTCAAAAGATTTACAAAATGAATTTCTTGTAAACTATAGTTTTTCTAAGCTCCAAATTAACATTGTTTTACTCAAGGAACATGAATGGACAACAAACACTTGAGCATGAATAAAATATGAGCTAAGTAACTATAAAAAGAGAATTATTCAACTATATAGATAACTAAGTATTTATCAAACAAAGTTTAAAAGATTTAATGATTGAACCAAAATTGTTTTTGGGTTGGAAAATTCGTGGTGCATCTGATCACCACTGTTTTGGGGCCTAAACAGTTTAGTTTGATGAAAATAGTTTTAGAAATGGATAGATTTTTCGAGTAGTATATTATATGCACGATTCCGAATTAAAATGACCAAGATATGGCCATTTTAAATTGGAACTCTTCTTTATATGAACTTTGACGTTCATATGACATTGTTTTGTCAAAATTCAAGAATATCAACAAAAAATACTCATTTTGGGTATTTTCTTTGACTAGGTGGTTTCGAGGAAGAATACCTTTACCCCAAAGACTATTTCGGTTAAGTGAAGTGTGTGAACGACTCATCCGCTAGAGAAATCATCGTCATGGCATCGTAAGTTTATTTCCTTAAAATGCTTTACTTGTTTGTGCTTGTAATTTAATTGCATTAGAATTTAGAAAAAACAAATGGATATGTTTATAAAGATAATTCTTTGAAAGAATCCTAAGAATATCGAGGCCGGAATTGATTTAACGTTTGTTTTAATATAACATTGATTTGTATGAGATTCCTTGATCACCTTAAATCTAATAATAATAATGTTATGATATCATAAATAAATGGATTCATGCATACCATGAAGTGAGTCACATTGCATTGAGTTATTATCCTTGGGTGAGAAGGATTGTAGCTCAAGTTGAAAGCAATACTTGGCGGAATTACCGAAAGCAATTGCTTGGCGACATTAAGGAAATGCTTGGCGGAAGATCCGAAAGCAAGGGTCAATTCAAGTAGACTTCATATGCTTGGAGATATTGGTCAAAAGTATAAATCTTTTTAACTAAAACTACTTGTTTTGAGGTTACGTATCACCAAACCTCGAATGGAGGGCGTAAATCCATTCTACATATAGTTCCCGAAAAACTATATGCTTTGTTTGCTCATGTGTATGTCGCATTCCATTTGTTTGATTAAACAACTTATTTGAAATTTTGTTACAAGAAGTTATTTATAGAAATAGTTCTCACTAAGCCTATTAGCTTATACCCTTATAGATATCTTTTGCAGTTTCTCTATTTGTGGTTGAAGCCACGAGGACCTTGCAGCTAGGTACTTTCCTTTTGGGTTAAGGAATTTCCTAAGATGAAGTTTAGTTTAGATAGGATGTAGGAATACTCCTGTAATACCCTATTTATGGTTAAGGCCACAAGGACCTTGCAGCCAGGTACTTTCCTTTTGGGTTAAGGAATTTCCTAAGATGAAGTTTAGTTTAGATAGGATGTACAAATACTCCTGTAATAGATTTGTGAATAAGGAAAATATCCCTAAGTTTTGTAAGATCATTGTTATGAATAATGAATATTATGAATCCTCTTTTCTTAATCTATTATTATATCTTCTTAAGCTTCATAATTCCATATATGGTCCTCTAAAATTGTGAGAGCACGTTTTACACTTAATATCAAAGCTTTTGGGAATGGCTAAGGTTGTCATACTTAAATTTTAATATTGAGTATGGCGGACTGTTACATTTAGGGTATCCCTTAAGGCATGACAGAACCAGTTGCCTCATAATCTACCACCACCCACCTCCACCTGTAGGATAACAAGTGCCTCTACCTATAAGACAACAGACACCTGTGGATGTTTCTCAATTGTTGCAAGCGGTGAATACATTGCTTGGAGTGGTTTCACAACAACATTAAACTATGAGACAAGATGTAGATTAGGTACAGACTAATGCTAAGGCTTAGAGGCAAGAGAACCAAAGAAATAACGGGAATTAAGGAAATGGGGCTAGACTTGCAGATGTGTTAAGCCTTAATAAATTATTGACCTGGTTTATAAGTTTAAGCTATTACCAGGGAAGCCTCTTGATGCCTAGTTGTGGATGGAGGAAGTTAAGAACATGTTTGCTGCTGTGGACATACCCAATAACAAGAAAGTGGAGTATGCCTCCTACTTGCTGACTGAGAGGGCAAATAATTTATAGATAGGCACCAAGCAGCATATGGCTGGAGTGGTTACATGGCAGATGTTCCAGCACGCTTTCTATAGGGAGTTCTTTCTTGATAGTGTAAAGTAGAAGATGCTCCAGGAATATTATACCCTATAGCAAGGTAAGATATCTATAGAGGAATATAAAGTGGAGCTGCACAGATTGATGAGATTCCTTCTTGATCCTTTAAAGGACAAAGAGAAAGCCAAAGTCAGCAAATTTATTACTGGGCTAGAGACTAAAATTCAATATCCAGTAAACCTGATGGACTTGACCAACTATTTGGCAATGGTCAACAAAGCTAAGACTATGGAGCAGAGTCTGAATAGAATGAAAAGTCACCAGCTTAGAAAGGTCAAATCTACTTAGGAAAGAGACTAGCTTCCAATTTTCTGAATCAGGACAAAGGAAAGAGACTTGTTACACAGCACTTCAGATCAGCTATTCAGAGCACTAAGAAGAAGTGTAGTAGATGCTCTGAACCTCATGACCTAAAGGATTGTAAGTAGCCTAAGAATGTCTATTTCTCTTGTGGCAAGGTGGGACACAGCCCCAAATTCTGCACAAAGAAAGTCCTTCCACAAGTTTTTTGCTTCAAGTGTGGATAAAGTGGATACCGAAGAGTTAATTGTAAGGAAGCTGGAAAACAAGTAATTCCAGGAGTTCAGAGACTCATAACTCATTATTCTGGTCAAGGACATAAAGCACCCGCTAAAGTATATGCTCTTTAGCATAGAGACACATCTAGTATTGACACTATTACAGGTATGTTATCTATACTCCTATATAGTACTTATGTATTATTGGATACGAGTGCGATTTTTTCTTGTATATTTGAGGTATTTGTATTTGTTTGTAGTGTACATGTTGAGCATATATCTTAATGTTTTTCTATTAATGCACCTTTGAAAAGTGGATCTATATTGAACAAGATTTATAGAAAAGTAGATATAGAGATAAAAGATAGGAAATTACCTACAAATCTTGTAATATTAGATATGTTAGGTTTTTATGTAATATTGGGAGTAGATTGGTTGGTGAAATATCAAGTTGTAATAGATTGTCGAAATCTAGTAGTGGAATTTAGTTTGGCGGATGGAGATCGGTTTGCTTATAAGCTTGAAGTGCAAAGACCTCCAATTCTGCCTACATATGAGTTGTGGGGAAGATCCTCTTTAGCAGCTATGGTGATAGAGGATAAACTAAAGAAAGATCCATATTAGATACAAGTTGTGTACGAGTACCTAGAAATTTTTCTAGAAGTTTTACTAGGATTACCACCAGAGAGAGAAGGGGAATTCTATATATACTTGGGTACTTGGTGTGACACTAATTTTGAAGACACCTTATTGTATGGCTCTTACAAAACATGCAGAGCTCAAAGCGCAATTATATGATTTTTTGAAGAAGAAGTTTATTAGACTAGGGTTTCATCATAGGGAGCTTCGGTTCTATTTGTGAAGAAGAAGGACGGTAGTATTCGGTTATATATAGGCTACAGGGAGTTGAATCATGTAACTATCAAGAGTAAGTACCCTCTGCCAAGAATAGATGATTTGTATGATCAGCTAGCAAGGGCAAAAGTATTTTCAAAGATTGATCTGATTTTAACATACCACCACTGAGAGTTAGAGCAGAGGATATTCAAAAGACATTGCTCAGGGCCAGGTATGGACATTATAAATTTGTTGTCATGCCTTTTGTTCTTACCAATGCACCAACAGTTTTTATGGATCCTATGAATAGAGTCTTCAGAGATTATCTGGACTTGTTTATAGTGTTGTTTATTGAAGATGTGCTTTTGTATCCTAAATCGAAAGGAGACCATGAATAACATCTAAGGTTGGTTCTCACCAAATTAGAGAGTGAGAAATTGTATGCTAAATTCATGAAGTGTGAGTTTTGGTTAAAACAAGTTTCTTTCTTAGGACATGTTGTAAGTGGAGATGGGATATCAGTAGATTCTAAGAAAGTGAAAGCTATTATAGAATGGCCAAGACCTAAGAATGTGTTAGAAATCAGACATTTTCTGAGAATGGCAAGATATTACGGAAGATTTATGGAAGATTTTTCCAATATTGCAAGTCCATTAACTAGACTAACACAAAAAGAAGTGAAATTTGAGTAGAGTGAAGACTATGAAAACAATTTTTAGTAGTTGAAGAATAAGTTAGTTTCTACTCTAGTGCTAGCCTTACCAGTAAGTGGTGAGGAGTATACTATCTATAATGATGCCTTTGGATTAGGTTATGTATTGATGTAAGGAGGTAAGGTGATAGCATATGTTTCTAGACAGTTGAAGCCTTATGACAAGAATATCCTACGCATGATCTAGAATTAGTAGCTGTTGTTCATGCTTTGAAGATTTGGAGACACTACCTATATGGGGAGAGATAGAAGGTATATACAGATCACAAAAGTCTTAAATAGATCTTTACCCATAAGGAGCTGAATATAAGGCAAAGAAGATGGTTAGAACTTATCAAAGATCATGATGTAGATATCTAGTACCATCCTTGAATGACAAATGTTATGGCAGATGCCTTAAGTAGGACGAGAGTGGAGAAACTTGAAGTTATGATCACATCTGAACGACATCTAATAGATGATATGAGAAAATTTGAGCTGGAAATAGTAACTAGACAAGTGGGTGCAAGATTGGCAAACCTGCAGCTTCAGCCTACTTTTGTTGGAAGGATCAAAATGGCATAAGTGGAAGATCCAAGCATATTGGAAATAAAGAAAATAATGGATCTTCCACTTGTTCCATTTTCACGTTGATGAAGAAGATGTTCTGAGATGCAAAGGAAGACTATACGTGCCAGAGCAAGGAGAACTTAATAAGGAATTACTGAAAGAGGCACACTATTCTAGTTATTCCATGCATCATGGAGGGAATAAAATGTACCAAGATCTAAAGAAGTTGTACTGGTAGAATAACATGAAAAAGGAAATAGCAGAGTGTGTTTCTAAGTGCTATACTTGTCAATTGATTAACATTGAACATAGAAGACCGATAGGTGAATTGAAACCTTTACCAATACCTTAGTAGAAGTGAGAGCACATAACGATGGGTTTTGTTATTACTCTACCTAAGACTAGAGTAAAGTTTGATTCAGTATGGGTGATTGCTGACAAATTGACCAAGGTAGCTCACTTTATACTAATTAAGACTGGATACAAATTGGAACAGTTAGCAATATTGTATATCAAGAAGATAGTGAGGCTGCATGGAATGCTAGTATCTATAGTATCTGATAGAGACATCAGATTTGTTGGGAGATTCTGGAAAAGTCTACATAAAGCTTTAGGCACCAAAGTGATTTTTAGTACAACTTATTATCCTCAAATAGATAGACAATCTAAAAAGACTACTCAGATTCTAGAAGACATATTGAGGGCATGTGTATTGGATTTCAAAGATAGCTAGGATGAGTATTTTCCATTAGTAGAATTTGCTTATAATAATAGCTATCAAGCATCGATTGAGATGCCACCATATGAAGCTTTGTATGGTAAAAAGTGTCGATCTTCAATTCATTAGGATGAAGTTGGTGATAGATAGATTTAAGACCATAACTGATACTGGATGCCAATGATAAAGTCAAATTGATTAAAAAAAAAAAAGTTTGCAAGCAACCTAAAGTCGTTAGAAAAGCTATGTTGATAAGCGAAGGAGACTTTTGAAATTTCAAGTGGGAGAACATGTCTTACTTAAGATCTTGCTAACTAAAGGTATGGTCAGACTTGCTTAAGGGCAAGTTAAATCCTAGATATGTTGAACCACATGAGATTCTAGAAAAGATAGATGATGTGGCATACATATTAGCTTTACCATCTAGCTTGGAAGGAGTACTATAAACACCTAAATTTTTTAGAATTCTGAGAAAATAATCTTAAGGTTAAATAACGAAGCCAAGACCCTCAAAAATCGACCCAAGTTAACACCGAATTCTAAATAAAAATTAAATACGAAAATTCCTGACCTTGAGAAAAAGCGAACCTCCAAAAACAAAATGAAAAATCCAACAATCATTCGATTCAACATCTGTATGCTAACCAAATCTTCTATCTGATCCCTAACACACAAATCAAGATGGCATATCTAAATAACACTCAACGACAAAATACTAAAACCTTAAATCTTTCGTTGAATTTTAGAAACAAATTTTCAATTACCACCAAAAGTCAAACAAAGTCAACCCATAACCCTAGATTCGATTGAACAATCCCCAGAATTGTTAAATACTAAATAAGTAAAATAAATAAATAAATACGTAAATTTTGAGCCAACAACATAGCACTATAAAAAAATCCCCAAAATTTTATGATCTTACGAATAAATAAAAAAAGCGGGAAGTCAAGCCGAAATCCTAAAGTCAACCTAGGGCAATAACAGACTCTACTGAATTTAGGTTTAGTAATCCTGTGTTCTAAACCTTTAAACAATAAAATTAAGTTAATAATATGTTATAATTTGTAACAATATTGTGAAGCTTAAAAATATCATATTTGTCGAAATTTAGTTCGTTTTGGACCCGAACGGTAATAAGTTTCGAAAACCATATCCTGATGCACTAAATTATAAAAATATTTCGATAATATAGTTGGACATGTAATAATATGAGAATTCTAAAAATATCATTTTTAGATTTTTTTTTTATCTAAAAATATCTGATATAGCCTGTTTATGTGTATTTTTATTACTACCGGTATTTTATTTGTCTAGTATACTATTCATTGTATTATTTCTACTATTCATCTATTTCTACTTTTTTTTTTACTATCTATACATCTACTTTCTTACAATTTACATTTCTAATACTTACTTTACATCTTTCATATCTTACATATTATTACTTTTTATTACAAAATAACAAAACAAAGTACATTCCCTCTCCTCCCCCTTGTACTGCATAGCCTTCCATATCTCTCTCTCTCGATTTCTTTTCCTTTTCAATTTATTTTATTACAACAATTTCCCTCCACATTTATCTATAAGTACCCCATTTCCATTTACTTCTTCTACACATCTTATTTTTTCCTACTAAAACTCTACCAAATTCTCTCTCAAACTCTCTCTCCAAAATTTCTCTTTCAAACTCTCTCTGCTTTCCACAAAACCACTGCCCACATATTACTACAACCACCTCTCTTCTTCTTCAACAAAATAAATTACCTTAGGTAAAACCTCTCATTTTTATTCATGTCATGTAGCTTAACCTAACCATAGTGTGTGTTTCATGAACCTATAAGATTATGGAAGCAACAATATGTTCATGTTTTGTTCTTGTTTATGCCTAAACTTCTATTATGTTATTATTGTTATTATATTGTTATTATGTTGCTATAGTGATATTGTTATTATTGCTCCTAACATAACTTTATATATTATTATGTATATATAATCTACATTCTTTGGAGCGAAAATGCTCACTAACCTAACCTCTTATTATCGCTCTTATTAATATGCTTTTTCTTTTCTTTCTTTCTTTTTTCTTTTTCTTTTTCGGACTTGTTTATTCTTTGTTCTGTGATGTCTTGATAAAGGTAAGGCTCCCAATACATGATCAGGAAGTCTTGATGAAGTTAAGGCTCCTAATACTCGACCTTATTATTATGCCCAATTGTTTCTTATATTTCTCTCTATCTTATCATGTAATATTTTTCTCTTTCTCTTAAGCACATTTCATATTCATGCATGATCATATTGATTTGGTTTCAACAAAAATAAAGAGTAGATTTCTCAATTAAGGAAATAAAAACAAGGCTAAGCTCTCTTAAAATAAATTTTGTCACTTAATAAAGATTTTCCATCAAAGACTTGAGAAATTGTTTTTAATAATTCCTTTTTTTGAAAAGTTTATCATGGATTTTTGAAAGCATCAACAAAGAAGATTTTTTCAAGAAGTAACTAAGTAAATAAACATTCTTTTTTTCGAAGTAAGTAACATAAGATTTATTAAAACTCTAATGTGACAATTCCTTGTTATGTAAATTTTCATAAAAACTTAATTATAGGACTTTTACCAACTTCATAATTAAAACTAGGAACCAAACAATCTTTCTAAGTCGAATTTAAGATCTACTCACTAAGTTAAACTCTACTTAGAAATAAAATCGATATACAACTTAAGGAACTAAGTTCTCAGAAGCAAAATCCCTTTTTTTCATGGAATTAAGGAAATACAAATAATATTTATAGTGACTAGACGCTCACTTGTAACAAATTAAAGATTTTCAAATAAAGGTCCATGTATGGAAAAATTATGAATTAATAAAGAAATATTGTAAGCATGAAGGTTTAGAATAGACCACTCACTAAATTTTTCTCATATGCTAAAACTTTAAACATTTTTTATACAACTTAGAATGATTTTTGTCATAACCACATAAAGGTTCATATTTTAGAAAATAATTAGTTAAAAAGCTTAACATGAAAATAAAACATTCATGGGCTTAAAATAAGTATGAAATCATGATTTTCTCTAATTGAGTTTCACACTTAAAACATCTAAAAGTTATAATTTTGTTTAAAAGTCAAACTTAGAAAATTCTTTAAAAAGGAAATACATTTAGGTTTTTATATCACAAATAGGTTAAACCATATTTTATAAAAATAAATTGTTGAAGAAATATTTGTGAACAATATAAAACCTTTAAGGATTTTAAAAATATATATTGAATTATGACTTTCTTGTTGCTAAGTCACAAATTTACAAAATAGTAAATTAATCACAAATCAAAGAATGACCCTTCACAAAACTCTATCTTTTACAAAATTGTTCACAAACAATATTTTGAGACAACGTCACTAAAATTATGCATGCAATATGAGTCAATATATATATGTAGATATATATATTCAAAAGATTTTTTAATCATATAAATATCTATATTTTTGCTTAAGAATTTTTTTATTAAGAAAAGTTTGAGAATTTGTGTTTTGAGGACTTGGAATTTCGTAATGACTCCATACCCTACCATTTCCAAACCTAAATATCTTTTTATGATAAAAATAACCTTAGAAATAGATATATCATTTCGAGCAGGTAGAAAACGACATATAACATGTGAAATTTCGAGTTAAAATGAGCAAGTTATGACCATTCTAAGTTGGGGTTTCACATAATCCGATTTTGACAAGAATCATGAATTGGAATTAGAAAGTTTGAGTAGAACTTCTATGAAATCTCATCTCGGGTATTTCTTTTGTCTAGGTGACGAAAAATACGAGATTTCCCTTCTTGGAAACTACTCGGCTAAGAGTTACGATATGGACGAGTGAGTTTTCCTTTACGTTTTATGTATTCGTGCATGTGCTTGTAGAATAGAGCATTAGATATTAGGAAAAGATAAAAATTGATATATATGTGGGTTATTATGGGCACTATGTATGTGATTTATTATGCGTGATCACAAATAATAAGCATATCGAGGCTCTAAATGGTTTATTATATAAAATTGCCCCTATGTATAATGTTGTGTGTGCAAATATTGATTGATTATCTTAAATGGACTAATGTCGAATTGGAAATTTCTTATAACTAAATTACTCATGCATATAACTTAAAATATCATCTTCACATTTTGCTACTATTCCTTAACGTGGGATCGAAAAGACAAGTTGTCTAGCTACATCTTGAGGAATTAGAACGTACGGGGAATATGGCCTCATGGTTTAGCTGAGCCTGATCGATTGCTTTGTGTCATGCCCCAGAGGGTATCCTAAATGTGGCAGTCCACGTACTAATATTAAGCTAATGAATGACAACCTTAGTCATGTAGGAGCTTCGATATCACGTAAAAGGCGTGCATCCAAAATAGTAGGAGACTCAAAGGGGTATTATGTTTAAGCAGATAATAAAAGCATGCAAGAATTTATATATATAAACATGTAATATTCATTTGAATAAAAGTCTCTTACAACTTCTTAAGGGCATTGCCCCATTCTAAAAGCCTTGTTTCAACTAGGCTATCTTCAAACATACATGAATATATCATAAGTCTACTATAGAGATTTTTCTTAGAAGTCTACATTCAAAACTAAACATATAAACTTCTTCCAAAAACTCCTAGTAGCTTTAGCTCATACATGACAAAAGGGGCTTCTTAGTGCCAACTACAAGTAATCATTCTGTAACAAAATGCTATAGGAGTATAAACAAATCTAGCTTAGTGAGATAACTCTCATCTTCAAAACATTTCCATAAAACACACAAGTATTTAAACAATCATATGAGAATGCATCAATCACATGAGCCAACAAAATACAGACAATTAACTGGAAACCATGTGTAGCATGGATTTTACGCCCTCCATGTCGGGGGTTAGGTGGTTACCGATCCATACGACCATCAATATTTGCAGACTTACCAGCTCCTCCTTGCCCTGCAGACATGCTGGCTCCTACTAGCCCATGTAGACTTTCTGGCTCCTACTAGCCACCTGTAAGTTTCGAAAAATTTCATTAAATAATTTTAAAATAAACATCGAAAATAAACTCTAAAAATGACTTCAAATTAAAACCGAACTTCGACTAGTCCTAAATCACGAACGAATCTAAAAATTTCTTAATCTTGAGAAAATGAGGTTCCTTAAAAAAATAAAAATAAAAATAAAATAAGAACTCAACAGTCTTTAAATTCAAAACCACTACGTACGACAAATTCCATACTTAACTCTGAATTATAAAATCGGGTAATATAAAACCAAAAAACAAATTATTAAAAAGTAAATAACAATAAACCTTCGAAAATAAAACTCAATTCAAAGGCCTTAGAGAATATACATAATGAAGGCTTAATTTTAACAAGAATAAATAAATTTTATCAAGGAATTTTTCTAAAAACAAGTGGGAATTGTCAAGAATACAATATTAGCCTTTCTAAGTTGATTTTTCATAAGAGAGGACGTAAATCTCTATTGGTTTAGATTCCGAACATCTAAACTATTTATGTATGTCACGCCCCGAAGGGCATTCTAAACATGGCAGTCCGCCGTACACAATATTAAAACTTAAAAATGTCCACCTAAGTCACGCGAAGGCTTCCATACTATGTACAAGGCATCTAACACATGAAGGAGACTCATCGGAGTGATACATTTTATGTTGATATAACTTAAGTAACAATGTAAAGGAAATTTGATCTACTATACTCTAAATACAAAACATTATACTTCAATTACAATCATCAAAAGATTCTAGTACATAAAACTATTACAAGGCAACTCATAAAACCTAGCTAATAACTTCCAGTATCCTTATTTCCTACCGGAATCCCAAAGTCATTCTCGGCTCCAACCATCATGGTCCTCACTTAGCCTTTTTGAGATAACCTATTCATTTAAACAACTATTGGGGTATAAGCTACACTAGCTTAGTGAGAATTCCCTTAATTCCGCACCATAACAAATAAGTTATAATCAACCATATGCTATGCATGAACAAACACATGAGCAAACAATTATGTATGGGTATTCGGAACCCACACACAGAACAGATTTATGCCCTCCGTATCTTGGGTTAAGAATGGTATTGAAGTCTACATGACCGCTGCCAGTCCCCAAGCCCTCGGCTTGTAGCACTCGACTCGGCTAGGCTCATTCATGAAATGCATCCACATGTGCCTTAGTACCCATGAATGAGCTCTGGCACCGGTCTCGTTATCCAAACGAGTCATCAACGGACCATACCGATCGACCTGCGTAGGAGTAGCATGCTACCAAATGCAATATGTCCGATGCGATGCATGACCAATTTAATTTTTGCTTAGGTCAAAATATTCATACATTCTTTAGAGTGACCAACCAATATCATACACATAACAGAAATAATATGAACAGTGCAGTTATCCAATCGAATCGTGGTTTCGATATGCTTTAGTATTCCTTGGCATACATTCATCACAGTCTCATCATATATCCCATCCCCATTCATATCGATTTTTATCTTGTTCCTATAATTCTAATGCAACTAGCTACAAGCACAAACAAGGTAACAAAATAAGGAGAAAACTCACTCAGCCATTGGATCACGGTCTTTTAGTAAAAGTAATCCGGTGGTAGGGAATCGTCGATTTCGGGATCACCTAAAAAGGAAGAAATACTCTAATAAGTATTTCAACTCAAACTAATCCAAACGATCTTATACGAACTATCAAATTCGTAATTTTCGTCCTAAGCGGAATTCCAACTTAAAACGGCCATAACTTGGTCATTTTAACTGGAATCTCGCAAATTATATCGATTTCTATCTACTTCGAAAGATCTATCTATTTCTAATATTATATTTAAGTTTTGAAAACTTTGAAGCTTCGAAAAGGTCCGATCAGATTAGGACAGTAACAATTTCAATTTCCAAAAAAATAGTTTTGTAAATGTTTGTAATGTTCCTACTATATAGATTAGCTATACATGCAATATGAATGTTTTCCTAACATGAATGACATGAGATGAGCTTAATGTATGCATGATCTTGATGATTTTTGCTAAAAGGAAATTTTATAACTCTTTATATTGCAAGACTTCAAGGATAACTACTTTTAAGAATACTAGTTTCCTAACTTTGATCATTTCCATTTGTTTTGGATTTATTACTTAAGAAAATATAATTATTTTTGTTAAAATTGAGTCTTCATTATATCTATTACTTATGACCTTCATTTCTACATAAAATTTTCCATTTTGCACTTTGTAAACATGTTTTCAAGTAGGGTTGAATCCAAAATCCGAATTTTGTAAAATTAGTTTTTGAGTGATTCCTTTAAGTAAAAGTCATTTGATACTTAGAAAATTAAGGCTCAACCATACATAACCACTAAGGACTTCACTTTTTCATAGAAATTTGCATTTTACACTTTGCAATATGTTTTCAAATAGGATTTACTCAAAAATCGAATTTTTAGAAATCCACTTTTTGAATGATTCATTTGGGAAAAACTTGTTTAATGCATTAAAATTTAAGACTTTATGGTACCTATTACTTAAGGACTCCATTTAATACATAAAACTTTTATTTTGAACTTGGATAATGGGTGTTTACATAGGCATCATCCAAAGTTACGAATTTTATAAGTTGAACACTAACTCAAAATTTTCCATCTTGATTCTACTTTTGTTTTACACATTAATCTCATCAAAACTCATTTCAACTTGTAAAAATCACTACTTAATGATACCTATTACCTATACCCTTCATTTTTCACATAAATCATGAGTTTTGGAGTTGATAAATGGGTTTTCAAAATTGGTCTTGGTTGAGATCCGAATTTACACAATTTATTCTTGGACATTCCTTTTGATAAAATCTATCTAAACTTATGAAAATCCATTCCTTACATATCATATCTTAAGAGCCTTCCATATCTTGAATAAAAACTTCATTTTTGAGTTGGAAAACATGTTTTTAAAATATGCCTTGGCCAAAATCCGAAAATGAGATTTTTATTTTGAAAATCACCTTTGATTCTTGTAAAAAGAAGTCTTGATGATATACATACATTAAGCCTTCATTATCTTAAGTAAAAACTTCATTTTGACACTTGGAAAGTGGTTTTTAAATAGGGGTCTTGCCAAAATACGAATTTCACAATTTTTGTTTAAGTTCAAAACCAAGATCTACACTTAATATGAACATAAATCTAAAAGAAACCCATGGTAGTAAACTATAAACTCATAGATCTAAACTTTACTCATCAAAATCACTCATTTATGTTATCTATACCCTAAGCCCTTCATTTTCAATGAAAAATACACATTTTGAAGTTGAAAAACAACTTTTCTAAATATGGTTCCATTTTCATCCGAATTTTCAAAAATGATTTTTGTTGAAAATAAAATAGATCTTGAGTTTTCTAAAACATTCCTACTATCATCATGCTACTACAAGTTGTTTATGAACATAAAACAAAAGTCTAATGCATTTATGAACTCCAAAACACTAGATCTAGTTTTCTATACTAGTTTTAAATGCATGAACACATGTGAATGAGGAATATATGCATAAATCATAAGCAATAACAAAAATAATAACTCAAATAACAAGATCTAAGGCATAAACAAAAATCAAAGCTACAAAAAGTTAGATCTACAAGATATAACTACTTTAAACAAGAAAATAATAATAATACAAGTGAATAATCATGGAGAGGAGTGTTTCATTTTGGCATCATCATCCTTAGCTTTTAAGCTCATGGAATGTCATTTGATGCATGAAACTCTCATTATACTTTACCTATATCACCTATGGATGGTTTGGACAAGAGTTTTATTCAAAAATCTTGAAGAAATATGTATAGGAGCTCAAAAAGAAGAAGGGGGCAGCTTGTGTTCTTGAAGAAACAAGAACAAAATGAAGAAGAAGAGAGGAAAAAGAGAGAGAAAAGTTAAGGAATGAAAAAGGGAAAGAGGAGTAAATGAAAGAGAGAGAGAAAATGAGTGTATTAATGAATGAAAAAGAAAAAAAAATAAAACAAGGTAGAAATTTGGTGCGGGGGGCGGGGGGGGGGGGGGGGGGGGGGGTGGTGGGGGTTGGTTCACTTGAATGAGGATTTGACTTGAAATTAAATTGTGTAATTAATGTGTATGTGTTGCTTCTTTAAGAAGAAGTGGAATATAATTATTTTTTTCAAAATGGAGTAAATTAAAGGACAATGGCAACCAAAAGAAGTCAAAAAAATCTTCGAAGAATTGATAATGAAGTGTAGAAAGATTGAAGTGAAAAAGAAGTGATGTGTGAAAGGTATACTTGAAAGTATGGGTTGTAAGAATGCTTTCTTAATAAAATAAAATAAAATAAAAATAGAAAATTTATTCCAAATATTTGTAGCATATTTTTCATAATTAAATAACATAATTCATTAATTTATTTTAGTGAATTATCAAATAAGTTACTGGTATTATCAAAATACACGAATATGGGCTATAAATGATATTTTTATAACCCAAAAAATTCTAAAAATTTATTTTATGAAAATAAAAATATTTTTAAAATATTTTATAATTATTAAATTAATTTATTTTATTTTTAGTATCGGGTCTTAAATAGAATCTGATCCCGTAAAAACCAGAAACGAACTAAATTTAGAAAAAAAATTCTATATTATATAAACTATTTATCTAATAATATAAGGCTTTATAAGAATAATAAAATTGTGTAATGAAATAAAAGTGAATAGTGCAAAAAACTAATTAATTACTGATAGAAATGAAAATACGATAAAAAGGTTATAACTGTAACTTTTATAACCCGAAAAATTATATAACTGATATATTTGGAAATCTTATGAAATTACGAGTCCAACGATACTAATGGTATATTTTTTATATCTCGAGCCCCAGGACACACTTCTCGAAGTCTGTATCCGAACGGGTTCGAAATAGGTCAAAAATTTACCAATCTGATCTTTTTAAGCAAGCTTATATTACTGCGAGTTATTCTACATATTTAAACTACACCTCAGCCTCTAGGGTTAAGGGCGCTAGATTGCTGGACTTAAGCTATTGTATTCCACTTAGGGTTTCCGGATGATTTTTCCGATTTAGATATTTGCCAATTTGGAAACTGATATTTTATGTTTATACAACATATTTGATTTAAGAAATTTATCCTAAATTTTATTTTTGTAAGTATTTAATATCTTTTAATGTTTTTGGGATTCTTGAATTGAGTTTTATTTCCGAAGTTTAATTCATTATTTACTTTTTAATAATTTTTTTTGGGTTTTATATTACCCGATTTTAAAAGCTGGAGTTAAATATGAAAATTTTCATACGTAGTAGTTTTGGAATTGAAGTATGTTGAGTTCTTATTTTGTTTTTAAGAATCCTCATCTTTCTCAAGATTCAGAAATCTCTTCATTCACTCGTGTTTTTGGACTGGTTGAAGTTCGGTTTTAATTTGGAGTGATTTTTAGGATTTATTTTCGAAGTTCATCTTGGAATTATTTACTGAAATCTTCTGAGGCTTGCAATGTACCATATAAATGAGTGTTGCGTTACATATACTTGTTAATTATACTTAATATTGTTTAATATGTGGTCTAGTATTGTTATTCATTGAGTTGCGGTTTAGCTTATATCTCTATAGTTCTTGTGCAGGAAAAACTCATGTTGGGAACGAGCTAAGAATGTGAGGAGAGAGTTTGTCTTCAAAGAATCCCTTGAAGATAAGAAGATGGAAATACAAACTTAGAATAAGAAGTAGATAAATTGAATAGTTCTTTAAGATTTTGTATTAAATAAAGTAAATATAGATTATGAATTAGATTCATCAATCAGTTTTTTGAATTTTTGTATTATGAAAGTTATCCTATCCTATTTTACTATTAGTAGGGATACTGACTATGTGGTTCTGGTGGACTTTGGAAAATTGTATTCCTTTAATTATCAAAATTTGTTATATAATTGAAACTTAAAAAAGAAAATAATTAGATAGAGCCTTATAATCTATGACTTGCAAAACAATTTTCATATTACAGGTGTATATGTGATATAATGACTTTAGATTATCCTACTAGGCCTCTATTTAGAGTCACAACATCTAGATCATTTCAAATTGGATACGGAAAAACACCATTCTCTCTATGAATCCAATTTTTTATTTAGCTGTGTATTCATAATGATCTCCCTATTAAGGCCAACCCTGCTTATTGGGGCTTGCCCGTTGAATACCTTTATGTCATGTGAGGGTACTAGGAGGAAAGTGGTATTCACCTGTTCATGAACTGCACCTAGACTATCGCAATATTGCAACAGTTTGCAACTAAATACCCTCCTTTTATGCCTCCCCCCGACCTTAGTTTTTCGCTTAGATCAAAACAAATGCCATAATCACACGCTTTCAGAGGCATAGCTGATGTTGCCATTAGTAATACTATTTTTATTCTTCTTATACAATATGTGGAAAGAGTGAAACAAATGTTTGTTTTATCACTATTTCCCACAACAACATGGATGGAAACTGGCAAAATAGAAGCGGTAGAATTTTAGGCTACAAAGATAAAGTAGAACTCATCTTTAGCAACTGATCGCTCTAGTTTCATACCATCAACACAACGGCATCCACCCATGAGCATTTACTCCAGTAAGCCAACTGATTTTGGGATTCTTAGGGAGATTTTTGCAACAAAGGCTAGATAGACGAACTACCTATGTTATATCTTGATGTTTAAGTCCTATGGACATATTATGTTTTTGTTGTTAAGTAATCTTAGTTAAGAAGACAACTGATGTGGTGATAAGATGGCATTTGTAAAGCCTTGCTTTTATTAAAAGTGTTTGGTTTACTTCTTAAGCATTGTTGCTAAGATGCTTTGTGGATGTTATTATGGCTGGTATGAGCATTTGTGGTGGGTTGTCACAAATAGGGTAGCCTTCAGGGCGTGACAACTTTTGTTAATAATAATAATAGTAATGATGATGATGATGATGATGATGGTAATAATAATAGTTATTATTTATTTTATCATAATGACTAAATTTAAATACATGATCTACATGAAGCTATCTTGAGCTAAAATGAAAATTTAAATGGCATATTATAGATAATTATTTGGCTTAACATCATGGATGGTATCTGAACTTCGACAAAATATGTAATTATGTACTTGAATTTTGAAATCGATCAATTCATAACCTAAGAACTTTTCATGCACACTAATAATACCTTTATCGAGTTCTTTTAGGTACTAAATTAATCAATTTTAAAATCCAAATATCTAATTATATCTAAAGTTCATATATCATTTGAGATATTATCTTTAATTATTTTACATTATTAGTGTAGCAACACTGCGTTTAATATGTAGTGAACCGTAGTGTGGAGATGAGAAATAATATAGATTTCTCTTTAAATTATATTTTATAATGGAGGAAATTCTAGGTTTATCGATTTGGTACAATAAAAATTTTGCAAATTCTATTTACATGAATACAATTACCAAAATACGGATGCAAAATCATATATATTACATGCAATACGCAATGATGTATACAACTGAAATACAAAATCCCATATGTCATATGTGATTTTACTATATACTCCACATCTATCAAATGCATATTCAAAACTTCTATACGTGGCTACTTCTCATTTATATAATGAGATTTTTTGTAAGAATGAAAGCGCATGTTTTTATTTTTATTAATCATTCCAATGCGGAGAGAAGATTTGAAATCAAAATATCGTGAGATTGTAGTGGTAATGTCACTGGCTACAATACAATTGATAATGAAATTACATATTTTAGATTCTTATGTTGATAATTTGATAATTCAAATTATATGAAAGGTATTCGAAAATATATATACATATATATTATTGGTATTTATGTAATTTTTTTACAGTATTATACAATTTATTAGTATTATTACATAATTATGTTTGTCCAAATCAGCTTGTGAAAGCTGCCGCAAGAGCACGTCCGTCTTATTATTTAGTAAAATCAAAGTGAGGAAAATGACAGATACTTAACAGCACCTACCACTCGGAAAATGTTCCTTAGATGATAGGTGCCATCTATGATTGCTAAATGTTACTCATATTTATAAATAATGCTATTTGTAAAATTATTTAAAAAACTTATCCTCTATTTATATATTAAGCGTACGATCTTTAATAACAACAAAATAATTATTTTCTGAAATCATACATGAATAAATTCTTTTTATTTTTTTAACAAACTGTTGTAATATGGTGTATAAACATGGGCCATACTAACATGAATTAGGTTAATTATCTCTCTTTCTAAAAGTGGTTGGAAAAAAATGAAGAAAATTAAAAATTAAAAAAAAAAAAAGAAAAGAAAAAATAACTGTTTCCAATCTAATAAGTTCTTAGTCCTTCTCCCACCAGTGCAGTCACGAGTTGCCAGAACCACCCGTCTAAGTCAACTGTTCCATCTTCTTTTTTGCTAAATGTAAGAATACCATACCTAATATAAATCTGCAAACTTTTTTTTTTTTTTTAAATTACTACTGCCTGGCCTTCTTCCAAATTCAATCTCCTCTTCAAACTTCTATCATCCAATTTATTACCATGTTGAATTAAGATAAAGCTTTCTACATAGACATTAATTAAAAAAAATAAAAATAAAATAAAATAAAATAAAGGAATGAGGAGACCTTGCTGTGAGAAATAAATCAGGAACAAAGGAGCATGGTCCAAGCAAGAAGACCAGAAACTAATCGATTACATAAATAAACACGGCCTAGGATGTTGGCGTACACTTCCTAAAGCTGCTGGCAATACGTGCATAAAAACATACATACGTACCTATACATGTATATATATTATAATTAAATGTATTGTTATGCTATAAACAATTCATTGAATGAATTACAGGCTTGCTTCGTTGTGGAAGAAGCTGTAGACTGAGATGGATGAATTATCTAAGGCCAGACCTCAAAAGAGGCAACTTTGCTGAAGATGAAGAAGACCTCATTATCAAACTTCATGCACTCCTTGGCAACAGGTGGCTTTCCTCTACATTCCATTTCCTTCTCTCTTTTCCACTTTCTTATACAGGACCTACAATTATGAGAGCATACTACTATCATGATTATTAACAAGAGTTTTTTCTTTTTCTTTTTTTTTTTTTTTGGGGTATAGGTGGTCCTTAATAGCTGGAAGACTTCCAGGCCGAAGCGATAATGAAGTGCAAAATTACTGGAACTCTCATTTGAGGAGAAAACTTATCAACATGGGTCTTGTTCCCAATAACCATGGGTTGCTCCATGGTCTTTCTGGCTTCCACAAGGTGAATGCCTCCTACAGCTCTTCTGCAAACTCATATGACCTCAAACCAAGCCTCAGCCCACCATTGGAATATCCCAATGACAGAAAAAGCCTCTGATGGCGGAGCTAGTTTTGAAAGGGAACCGAGTGGATTGCCCGATCTGAACCTCCATCTTACATGTAACATACAGTCTTCATCTATAAAAAAAAATCGAGGAAGTCCAAAATCCTCTTACTGTCTATATGTGTGCAAAGAATCCTAGGAAAATGGATATGTATAGCTCCTTCTCTTCGACGCTACTTCTCTTTAGATAACTACTTTTGGTTTGTGAACTCAAATTAACCAATATTCTTGAAAGCCTTGGAATGTCTAGTTCTATTATCAATGCTTATGAGGAAATTGCAAGAGAGATTACCAGCATATATGTGTAAATCGATTCATATACCTCAACTTTGGCGAAATGTGCTAAGCACCTAAAAATTATGATAACACTGTCAACTCCACGTAGCACATTTAGCCAATAGAATAACACGTTTTTATTTATATTAAATCTCAATATTGTTAATCACGTGATTATTAACAACAGAACAATTTCTAGCCCATCTATATTTCATCCCACCTTGCCAAAGAAACATTAAGCCCAGTTTTTTTTTTTTTTGGATCAACTCCATTCTAAACTTAATTTGTCCAATTGCATAATATAAATAGAAATGCTTGTTAAAGAATTTACAATATGGGACATCATCACGTACGGTGTTATATTCTGTGTGTATAAAACTAAGATGACAAGAGATGGAAGTGTAAAAGGACAAGTGCCCAGTTTTAGACACATGAAGACACTTGAAGCTTAATTACAAGGATACCATCTGCATCATGGAACTGCGAGGAATGTAGAAAGCTCCCACCTCTATTTTTCTATTCCAAAACAGAGTATAATTGCTTTGATGATGATTATTCATTTCCTAAAATATATTTCGATCTCGAACTTTTAAATTTCGAATGGCAGGTGTCATTCCAGGTGAAATCGAAACAACTGCACGAAATTTTGCACTGGTGGTTGACTTAAACACTCAAAGGGAAAGTCGCAAAGGGGAAATGAAGCTTTGACACAAATTCATCCTCCAGTTTTTTTACATTCATGAGATTTCGGTAGTTTATTATGCATATTGGTAAAGAAACCTGTACCCCCTGGTTTTTTACGCTGTTAACTATATGATTAATGTTACATTACAGTGACTAAGCAACTAGTGCGGTAAAGACAATCCTTTGATCACTGTGCTAACGACAATCACCTAATCAATACGAAAATTTCTTACGACGGGGCCGTATTCCAGGACTCAAGACTCTGATAGCTGCTTATCAAGCCATGGCCAATAGTTTTCCTGAAGACAATTCCATATTATGTGGTTGGAACAAAGGACTAGTCCTTTTCAAGAAGAAGAAATTGGGCACTCATGAAATTCATTTAAAGCATCTGTATCCCATTAAGTCACTAGTTGATTATAAACACCTGTATTTTTTGGGAACAGCTTTTCGACATTTGCCAAGCCCTCAAGGAATAAGCTACAATTTCAATGTGATTCCTTGTTGAGAGGCGGTGGAGATTTTATTTATTTATTTATTCATTTCTTTCTTTTTTTGTGTTATGGTTCAAATCTAGCTCTACTCTTCTTGTCACATATTGGTGAATATTTGGGTAAAACGAATACTATACAATCAATGATAGACAAAGTAGCCTTGTCTCGATCACATTGTTAATTTTTCACCCGTTAGTCCTATTTATAATATGTAATTAGATATTATATAATTGAATACAAGGGAAACGCGGCCACAATGTGTGTTTAATTGGGTGATCGTTAGATGGGATTTTAACTTTTTTTTTTTAATTCCGATAATTATAATAATAATAATAACAACATGTTTAAATTCTAGTACATTTTGTTTTTCTTTTTTGTCCAAGTCAACCGGTCGAGTCATTCGATTCAACCTGTTTCGACCATCTGGTTGACTGGTTTAACTTGGTCAACCACCCAAGTCAACCGGGTCAATCTGGTTCAATACAAATCCAGGTGAATTGAGTGGATTAGCCCATCTTTATAGCCAATTTTATTGAACAGGGTCGAAACGGCTGCCAATTCGAGTCTGACAACAACAACAACAATAGTAATAATAATAATGGTTACCCAAATAATGATAATAATAAAATAAATAAGATTATATTGTGACATGTGGCACATTAATGTCAGCTAACAGAGTTAATGATATTAGCCCAGGTAGCATTGGTGTACTCAAAAACTTCAATTGGATATGAAATTGACTAATTTGAAGTTTAGGTATTTATTGCACATTTCAACAAAGTAGAGGTACCAAAGTTGACATTAACTCATTATTATTTGGTGTAAGGAAATGCTTGTTTATGAGAATATTTAGATAGACATTGTTTACATTGTGCTATAATATACACTAGAATTTTGATAAAATAATTGAGGCAATGTAACACAAGCAAAGGAAAGGTGTTTGCATTTTCCACTAACCGGTATAGTACGATCTTCATATATTGTTTATAGGAAAAATTATACGGGGAGGCATTAATAATTGATGAATCACCATGTGAAACCCTAATCAACACCAAATCCAACCCCAATTTGCAGAACCCCCAAATCATATCGTTGGAAAGCCTTAAACCACATCCCATAGATAAACCCTATCAAGTGGAATGAAAACCTCGACTGAACCATAAGCACAATACAAGGAGTGTGTCATATGGTGAGTTCTCTATATTTTTTAGTTTAGATTTTCCATTTCTGGTTTAATTTTTTTTAATTCGATTGAACCATACCCTAACTCGTTTGATAAAACCCAATAAGCAATTTAAAGAAATTTTTTTTTAAAAAAAATTAGAAGTTACCACCCTAAATCCAGGAAAAATTATAACTTAGGATCAATAAATTGGTTAATCCTAACTTAGCTAGTAGTTTGTAAAGAAAAATGATTTAAAATCAATTTTTTAAAAACTAAGCTTTTATAAATTAAGGGACTATTCCATTAAACCATATGGTTTACCATCCTTAAATTCTTTAACCAAACTATCACTACTTTAGTACTCTAAAAAGTGTCGATATTAAGATATTTACAAAGTGGCATTTATCAATCAAGGTAATATTTACATTTATATTGCATATATCCAATTTAATTTACAATGCTATATCATATAAATACTAATCAATTAATTTTTACAAAATGAGAGGGAAAAAAAGGCTCTTTTTTTTTTCATTTCTAAGTCTCTCTATAGTTACCTACATATCTAATAATTAAGATTAGACATCATGTAGTTCTTTTTGAAAAGTTTACTGTGTTGGTCATTTTTAATTTCAAAAAACACTTAAGCTTGTTGAATTTTTATAAT
The DNA here is from genome assembly GCA_024138025.1 of Combretum micranthum. Classification (NCBI taxonomy): domain Eukaryota; kingdom Viridiplantae; phylum Streptophyta; class Magnoliopsida; order Myrtales; family Combretaceae; genus Combretum; species Combretum micranthum. The sequence goes on along the minus strand of JAMXBD010003629.1, from coordinate 54,338 downwards.
TTTTGACAAAAGATTTTATTTTTTTGGTGATATCAATCCTATTGAGCTAGCAATTTCATTTTTATTTTGGATATAGTATTTTTCTAAGTGTCCAAAATTTATTTGAAGTTCTTTATGTTATTGCTACTAAAAGCTTGTAATGAGTTTATCTAGATTTTGAAAAAGATTTGTTAAGATAGACTCCCAAAATTCATATCCTAAGTGATAAAAGTTTATTTTTGAAAGGAGTTCTTATCTTCCTTTATTTAAGAAAATCCCCTCTTTATCTTTGTTGAGACAATATCAATACACTCATGCATGAACATGAATATGTAGTTATGACAAATAAAACAATATATCATAACAAGATAAGATATATATATATATATATATATATATATATAAGAAGCAATAAGAAGAATAATATTAATATTAAGTATTGGAAACCTTAGCTTCATCAAGGTAACTCGATCATTGGGAGCCTTAGCTTCATCAAGGCAACCCAAGACTAAAAATAGCCTAATCTCAAAAGAAAAGAAAAATCAATAATAAGAGCAAGTTAGAGAATGTTAGTGAGCATTAGGCTCTAAAAATATATAGATATACATATACGTAATAATATATAGAATTAGATTCGAAGCATAATAATCAACAATAATAACATTAACAACAACATATATGATCATAATAACAAAAGAATAAATTTGGAATTTCTTAGCATGTCCAAGAATAAAACATTAATATGTTATTGCTTCTACAACTCATATGAGTTTCAAGAAACAATACTATAGTCATGCTAAGTTATATGACATGGGTAAATAAATAGTGGTAGAAGTTTATCTAAAGTGTTTTTGTGGTAGGAAGAAGACATTGAATGTAGGTTTATGTGGTTAGTGACATGTGGTAGATAGTTTGTGTATAAAGGAAGATTTTTGTGAGGAATTTGTGAAAGAGATTTTTTTGTAGTGAAGAATTTTGTGGAGAGTTTATGGAGTAAATTTGGGAGAGGTTTGTTATGTGAAATGAAGGTGTGAAAAAAGTGGAGGGATGGGGTATTTATAATTGAAGATGGAAGAAAATTAGATTTAAGAAAATAAATTGAAAAAAAATAATTGATGGAAGAGAGAGAGCGATCGTGTCAGCTCCTTAAGAGAGAGAGGGAGTGTAGACACCCAATTTTTGCCCAATTAAAAAATAGGCTTAAGTCTATAATAAATTAATGTCATGTTGAGTTCATAAAAAATATAATAATAATAATAAATAGTATAAGAGAAAATAGAAAAATAAAAAATAGAGGAATAAAATAATAATATAATTAAATGAATAATAGTAATGTAAATAAAATATATGTAAGAAAAATTAAAATAAATAATTATTTGAGCTCAATATAACATATATTTTATTAGCCTTAAGTATTAGTGGATTAGCTATATGACCAAGGCACAAGCCAACGGCCTAACGGTTCAGACCATGGACACAAGAGCAAGGGGACTCGAGTTCGATCCTAGCCCAAGACAAATTTTGCCTCCTTTTTGTTCAATTTTTTTTCTCAAAAGACATATCGGTTCATCCACTTTGAGACATCATTTGACCAATGAATCTTTGTGTTTTTTCGAAATTAACTGTATAGACACAAACTAGGCATGGGATACATCACATCTATACACAATTCATGCATTATTTCATCCAAAAGGCATTTTAATTAAGGCATGAATATTGGGAAAAAATTCGAATGGACATGATTTTTCAAATTTCAAAATTGGCCGAATTGTATCAATTGATCAAATTAAATACACTTAATCAAGGAGTCATGATCTGTAAACACAAGATTCGTGATCAATTTGAACCAACAATTACGAATCGAGTCCTAATTTTGAATCATTCTTATTTGAAAAATTATAACGATTCGTGATTCAAAAATTGAACCATTACAAAGCTTCAAAACGACAAATTGTTTCGAACTCTATAAATAGGATCACTCCACAAGTAGAAAGCACAATTCAATTTCGCAAAATACACACTACAAGATCGAGATCTGAAAATAGAGGAGAAAGTGTTCGAATTGCAAAAATTGCAAATTCGAAGTGATCGGGAGGATTTCGATCCAATTAAAGAGTGTTAGGATCATTTAGGAAGTGTTTTTGATTGATTATAGTGTTTAGAATTGCTCGAATTTGCAATTGGAAGTTCTGAAAATTTTTGGGAATTTTCTATTTTACGCCGCCGTTGGGTCACCACACGAACCGCCACTTCTGGTGGTTCTGGGAGTGAACCACCACCACTAGCCGCTGCAGCACCCCAATCCATGTTGGGCCGACAAGGTTGCAGGCTTCGAAAACCACCAGGAGCGGTCGAGGAACGCTCGAAAGGTAGCGTGATCGTCTTCTTCGCCCAACGGGTATCCAAGATCCGACCCGAAATCCGAAATCCAACCCGGTCGGTCATCGGTCAACGTCGATCAACGGTCGTCGGTCAACAGTCAGCAGATCCAACGCTCCAGATTTGATCATTCAGATCAGATGGCCCAGATTTGATCAAATAATCCAACGCGCCAGATTGAAGGTCAGAGGATCAAACGGTCAGGATCAGTCAGCCAGATCAACGTACCAGATCTCCTCCGCTTCATCCAACGGTCCAGGTTAGTCTGTATTATTAAATTATTTATTTATTTTATATTTAATTTCGAAAAAATAGGAAAAAATTAATAAAATTCGTAAAAAATCCAGAAAAATTAGAATAATTATTTTTAATGTAAATTTACATGTTTTAACAATTTTTGATATTTTTGAATATTTTATGAATATGTATTTGCATATAAATTGATCTTTATATATATATTTGATGCATGAGATGTTTTGTTTTTGTATTTTAATTTTGTTATGATATATTTTGAATATGTTATGAACATATGTGATGATTACTGAATTTTGAAAAATAATAAATTGTAAATGGATTTTTTAAACCAAAATTGTTGTTGAATAATAAAGATAAAATTGTTTTTGAGAATGAAGATATTAATCAAGTTTTTATCAAAATTTATCTTCATAAATTTACTATGAAGATATTAATCAAGTTTTTATCAAAGTTATCTTTATAAATTTGCTATGAAGATAATACTCAAAGTTTTCAAAAATTATTTTCATAAATTGACTTTGAAAATAATTAAAGTTGTTCAAAAATGTTTTCATGAATTTACTATAAAAATATTTAATATTGTTTAATCAAAATTGATTTTCATGTAACATTAAATTAGCCATGAATTAATGATTTTTGAACTTAGAAAAATATATTTTTTTTATGAAATAAAATCAATTGATTAGATCATAGGATCATCAAAATTGGTTTTCATAAAAATTCAAAATTTAATGAACTTAAAGTGAGAATATTTTAAAAATATAAAATTGAACAACAAACTAAGTTCTTTATAAAAGAACTACGTTTTGTCTGATCTCGATTAGCGAGTACGTAGGCACCTACGGGGCGACAATAAAATTAGAAAAAATATATTTTATTTTGATAGTTTGAAATAATCATTTTGTACATATTATAAGTTTTTTTTTTTTTTTGAAAAGGAAAAATACAAATGTTTATTGATATTTAAATCCTAAAAAAAAAATACATAAAAATAAAAATGAATGATTAAACTTGTAGATATTTGTTTTATAAATGTTTTGTTTGAATTTTTTAGTATAGAAAATGATAAATTCTAAATTTTAAATTTAAAGTGGCAACCGCTTAGGTTTTAATAGGTTAGCCCCCGGATCAGATATCTGGTATTTTTTAAAAAGTTTAATTTTTAAATCAAACTTTTCACAGACTAGTGGCTAAGTTAGGATTAACCGACCCATTAATCCTGGCTTTCATTTTTTTCCGATTTTTATCGGGTGGCGACTCCAAAATTTCTTTCAAAATTAAATTTCTTTTAATCCCTAGTCGAGGATTCATATTGAATGGGGTTAAGGGTTTAATATGAATCGGATTAAGAGAAATGAACCGGATAGTTTTCAAAATCCAGGCTCGACAGCTTGGCGACTCCACTAGGGAGATGCTTATTTAAAAAAAAAAAAAAAAAAAAAAAAAGGGCTAGCCACTTAAGTTTAAAATTTAAAATTTATCCTTTATTTTTGTATATTGTGTAGTTATTTAGTATGTGTTCTTGTTATATGTCTATAACTTAGATTTTAAATTAGTTCATTTCATTCGCATATGCATTTGCATTTATGCACACAATGTGTGCAAGATATGGTCGAACCCAGGCCGTCTTAAGAGCCTAAGCAAGGAGTTCGAAGTAAGGTCCGGGGGCTGTGGTTTCCACCCTCTAGATCAAGAAAAGACTCCCACTCCGGTTTAGCCTTATGACTTGCTAGACCGAGGAACCTATAGAACCTTACCCAAGTCGTGCATTCATGGGATTTGACCAATTTTTTTTCAAAAAATGGAGTTGTATCATTTATTAAAAAAAAAATCAATTGAATAAAACAAAAGTTTTTTTTTAATACCAACAAAGTCTTAAAAAAAATGTGGAGCAATATTCTTTTAGTTTTCCTTATAAGATAAAAAAAATTAAAAAATGATTTGATGAAGGTTTTTGAAACCATTGTTTTAAATACAACTCCAGTAAATATTTTTCAAAATTCTATCCCCATTTGCATCCGTGTGCTAGCATATGTGCATATTTGCATCCTTGCATTTGTATAAATGTGTATTATAGACTTTTATATGTCCATAGAATATATTGTCCACCTATAGTTATAGGTCCTTTCCAACCAAAATAACTTTGTTATGAGAATTCCATCATTTTGAAAATATCAACCCCAATTAATTTTTGAAAAAAGGAAAGGTCATTTGTTTACCTCTATTCTTGTAAGATAATTTTTGCCTAAAAAAAAAAAAACTTTGAGTTGTAAATAAATTTCCACTTTACATTCATTTTCCAAACCTCTTTTGTTAATAACCATTTTTTTAAAGGAAGAGAATAAAAGTTTTTCAAATTTGTTAAAAAAAGGATGAAAGAATAAAAGTTTTCAAAAAAAAAATTTATAAATAAAGAAAAAAAAGAAAATTGCCAACAGGAAAAAATATTTCAAAAATTGTTACCCCAATGATCATTCACTTTCAGCAAAAGGCAACTAAAATCAAAATTAGGGACAACCAAAAGGACTTTACCAATTAAGGGGCATTTGATTTACCCAAATGGGGCATTTAGTTAAATATCTTGAGGCAATAAAAAATGGATGATTGAAAGCCAAGAGAAATATCTCATAAAAAAATTGCCAAGGATGAAAAGAGGCAAACTTAATCCCAAACACCAACCCTACACACACTCGAGAGAGGAGTGAATTGTGAGAGATAAGGTGGACTCATTCCTTAAAGGAGGTCTGTCTTGAATTTAGTACATGAGTCAAAATGAAATTAGGCATTCATTTCAAAATCCTAAACACATTTATCCCTTTGTTGACCCATTTGAGCCTATTAAGGAAGTATCTTAAAAATAAACCCTGTCAAGAACCACCCCGCATTGGGGCACCCACAATGGGGCAATTTGGAGGTTAGGGTCATTATTAAGGAGAAAAAGGAATAACTTATATGCACTTGACCTAGTCGCATCAATTCAAGAATAGTCAATTGACACAAATAAATCATTTCCTATGAAAGGAAAAAGAGTCTTCATTTCAAACCATACACAGCAAATACACTTTGAGCTATAAAAGAATAAATCACCTTGAATTCGTCTCCCAAAAGGGCAATGAAAATGAAAAAAAGAGAGAAAGAAAAGAATGCAAAAGAGAGAAAAAAAAAAAGAAAAAACAAGAAAGAAAAAGACAAGGAAAATCAAGAGGAAGATCAACAAAAAGATAAAGGAAAAAAGAGATCAAAAAAAAAAAAAAGCAAACAAGGTGATCAAAATCAATGATTTGCAAACACAAACACATAGTTCAAAATCATCAAAATTCATCAAAATTCAAGCCCCACCCACAAATTCCACCCTTTGGAGACTTTTTGGATCAAAGGAGTTGATTTATTAATACCCTTGAAACTAGGGCAAGTGCATCATCAAGTTTTCCTTAAGGGTTCTTGACTTGTAAACCCGGGATATGTTGAAAATTTTTCAGTAAAAAGCCTTATGAAATATCCCTTTTCATTAAAGCCGATAACCAAAAGCCCACATTACAGTACAAAGAAGACCTAATAGATTGACCAATGTGTATTACTTGCAAGACGGACCATAATTTTTGGAATCCGAGCCAGAAGTGAAAATGAGCCTAAGAGAGTGTGAGGAAGTCCTCTTTGACTAGGCAATCAAAATGAGATAACCAATCTTGGTATAAAAATAGTCCACAGGGGCATAAAATTTACTTGTCCCAATTTGAAAAATATCTGCCTCAAGTGTAGCAATTATTTGCCCCAAAATTGAAAACAATGCCCCAAATATGAATTGAAGTCCCAAAAGTACAATTTTTTGCCCCCAATGATTAAAATTTTTCAATAAGAAACCTTTAGTGGTTTAATGGTCAAGCCTGTGGCTGAACTAAAGTGAATGATCAATGGGCAAACACAATTCATTTTTACCTGTTGGTAACTTTCTTTGAAAGTAAAAGAAAAAGAAGAATTTTTCAAAAATATATAAAAATTACCTTTGGTTCAAATCTTTGATGATGAAAAAAAAGACATTTATGAGAAAAGTAGGGATTGTAAGTTCATCACTTTCCCAATTAAAGCTAAAAAAGGAGAAGGAAGTTAGGTTTTTCAGGACCACTTTTTCAACTGACTCTCTCAAACCAAGTTTTTTAAAAGAAATAGCAAATTGTTGCTTTCTTAATCAAGTTTTTCAATCAAAGAAATAGCAAATTGTTGCTTTCTTAATCAAGTTTTTCAAAAGAAATAGCAAAATTGTTCTTTCTTAATTAAGTTTTTCAATCAAAAGAAATAGCAAATTTTGCTTTCTTAATAAGTTTTTCAATCAAAGAAATAGCAAATTGTTGCTTTCTTAATCAAGTTTTTCAAAGAAATAGCAAAATTGTTGCTTTCTTAATCAAGTTAATTAAAAGAAATAGCAAAATTGTTGCTTTTTAATCAAGTTTTTCAATCAAAAGAAATAGCAAGTCGTTGCTTTCTCAATCAAGTTTTTCAATCAAAGAAATAGCAAATCGTTGCTTTCTCAATCAAGTTTTTCAATCAAAAGAAATAGCAAATCGTTGCTTTCTCAACAAGTTTTTCAATCAAAAGAAATAGCAAATCGTTGCTTTCTCAACCAAGTTTTTCAATCAATAGAAATAGCAAAATCGTTGCTTTCTTGTCTAAGTTTGTTAATCCAAGTTTTTCAAAGAAATAGCAAACTCGTTGCTTTCTCAACTAAGTTTGTCAATCTAAGTTTTTCAAAGAAATAGCAAATTCATTGCTTTCTGAACCAAGTCAATCAAATTTCCAAGAAAGAGAAAGTAAATTCACTGCTTTCTCAAACAAATTCTTCAACCAAGTTTGTGAGATTATTGTTTTCTCGGCTAAATAATCCCCAGTAGATTTAAAGTGAAAAAGAAAGAAAAGTTTCCAAATTAGCCCAATTTTTAAGCTATAAGTCTCCAGGAAGTTTTTTAAGTTATCATTATAGGGTCACCTACTCAAAGGAGCGTCATCCTATCGTTTGAGAAATTAGGATCACTTGCTCGAAAGAGCGTCGTCCTATTGTGTTAAGAATCATGATCACTTGCTCAAAGGAGCGTCGTCCTACTTTGAAAAATTAGGATCACCTGCTCGAAGGAGCGTCGTCCTACTGTTTTGAGAATTAAGATCACCTGTTCAAATAAGCATCATCCTGCCTTTAAGAATTATGGTTATCAGTCAAGTCAATTCGCACCAAATTATGAGGGACCAAATTGTCATGTCCTCAACCCAAAGAACCCCAAATGGATTGAAAAGTCACAGTCAGGAAATTATTTACCCCTCAGTCTAGACTCGACAGATAGTTTAGTACTGACCAAATTAAATCCATCCATTCAAGATGGTGACCAAAATCCATCCATTCAAGATGGTGACCAAAATTAGAAATCCATCTATTCAAGATGGTGACCAAAATCCACCCATTCAAGATGGTGACCAAAATTAGAAATCCATCCATTCAAGATGGTGACCAAATTTAGAAATCCATCCATTCAAGATGGTGACCAAATGACCAAACCAAAGCCCATAGGTCCGGCAAATGACCAAATCAAAGCCCATAGGTCGGCAAATGACCAAATTAAAGCCCATAGGTCCGGCAAATGACCAAACCAAAGCCCATAGGTCCGACAATTGACCAAATTAAAGCCCATAGGTCCGACAGATGACCTAGCAGTTTTCTAAAATCTAGACCCGACAGACGATCTATCATTTTTCTAAATCTAGGCCCGACAGATGGCCTATCATTTTTCCAAAGCCTAGGCCCGACAGTTGACCTAGCAAATCTTAAAGTCTAAACTCGACAGATGGTTTAGCACAAGATAAAAATCTCTTTGTTAAAAATAAAATTTGGCAGGAGAAATTAAGCAAAAATTGACTATCCTTTTGTCTTTGTGGCAAAAGTTTTGTTCAAACTTTACCACAAAGAGGGGCAGCTGTAGACACCCAATTTTTGCCCAATTAAACAATAGGCTTAAGTCTATAATAAATTAATGTCATGTTGAGTTCATCAAAAATATAATAATAATAAAAATAGTATAAGAGAAAATAGAAAAATAAAAAATAGAGGAATAAAATAATAATATAATTAAATGAATAATAGTAATGTAAATAAAATATATGTAAGAAAAATTAAAATAAATAATTATTTGAGCTCAATATAACATATATTTTATTAGCCTTAAGTATTAGTGGATTAGCTATATGACCAAGGCATAGGCCAACGGCCTAACGGTTCAGACCATGGACACAAGAGCAAGGGGACTCGAGTTCGATCCTAGCCCGAGGCAGATTTTGCCTCCTTTTTGTTCAATTTTTTTTCCCAAAAGACACATCGGTTCATCCACTTTGAGACATCATTTGACCAATGAATCTTTGTGTTTTTTCGAAATTAACTGTACAGACACAAACTAGGCATGGGATACATCACATCTATACACAATTCATGCATTATTTCATCCCAAAAGGCATTTTAATTAAGGCATGAAAATTGGGAAAAAATTCTAATGGACATGAATTTTTCAAATTTCAAAATTGGCCGAATTGTATCAATTGATCAAATTAAATACACTTATCAAGGAGTCATGATCTGTAAACACAAGATTCGTGATCAATTTGAACCAACAATTACGAATCGAGTCCTAATTTTGAATCGTTCTTATTTGAAAAATTATAACGATTCGTGATTCAAAAATTGAACCATTACAAAGCTTCAAAACGACAAATTGTTTCGAACTCTATAAATAGGATCACCCCACAAGCAGAAAGCACAATTCAATTTCGCAAAATACACACTACAAGATCGAGATCTGAAAATAGAGGAGAAAGTGTTCGAATTGCAAAAATTGCAAATTCGAAGTGATCGGGAGGATTTCGATCCAATTAAAGAGTGTTAGGATCATTTAGGAAGTTTTTTTTATTTATTATAGTGTTTAGAATTGCTCGAATTTGCAATTGGAAGTTCTGAAAATTTTTGGGAATTTTCTATCTTACACCGCCGTTGGGTCACCACACGAATCGCCACTTCTGGTGGTTCTGGGAGTGAACCACCACCACTAGTCGCTGCAGCACCCCAATCCACATCGGGCCGACAAGGTTGCAGGCTTCGAAAACCACCAGCAGCGGCCGAGGAACGCTCGAAAGGTAGCGTGATCGTCTTCTTCGCCCAACGGGTATCCAAGATCCTACCCGAAATCCGAAATCCAACCCGGTCTGTCATCGGTCAACGTCGACCAACGGTCGTCGGTCAACAGTCAGCAGATCCAACGCTCTAGATTTGATCATTCAGATCAGATGGCCCAGATTTGATCAAATAATCCAACGCACTAGATTGAAGGTCAGAGGATCAAACGGTCAGGATCAGTCAGCCAGATCAACGTACCAGATCTCCTCCGCTTCATCCAACGGTCCAAGTTAGTCTGTTTTATTAAATTATTTATTTATTTTATATTTAATTTCGAAAAATAGGAAAAAATTAATAAAAATTTGTAAAAAATCCAGAAAAATTCAGAAAAATCCAGAAAAATTAGAATAATTATTTTTAATGTAAATTTACATGTTTTAATAATTTTTGATATTTTTGAATATTTTATGAATATGTATTTGCATATAAATTGATCTTTATATATATAATATATTTGATGCATGAGATATTTTGTTTTTGTATTTTAATTTTGTTATGATATATTTTGAATATGTTATGAACATATGTGATGATTATTGAATTTTGAAAAATAATAAATTGTAAATGGATTTTTTTAAAACCAAAATTGTTGTTGAATAATAAAGATAAAAATTGTTTTTTGAGAATGAAGATATTAATCAAGTTTTTATCAAAATTTATCTTCATAAATTTACTATGAAGATATTAATCAAGTTTTTATCAAAATTTATCTTCATAAATTTACTATGAAGATATTAATCAAGTTTTTATCAAAGTTATCTTTATAAATTTGCTATGAAGATAATACTCAAAGTTTTCAAAATTATTTTCATAAATTGACTTTGAAAATAATTAAAGTTGTTCAAAAATGTTTTCATAAATTTACTATGAAAATATTTAATATTGCTTAATCAAAATTGATTTTCATGTAGCATTAAATTAGCCATGAATTAATGATTTTTGAACTAAGAAAAATATATTTTTTTTATGAAATAAAAATCAATTGATTAGATCATAGGATCATCAAAATTGGTTTTCATAAAAATTCAAAATTTAATGAACTTAAAGTGAGAATATTTTAAAAATATAAAATTGATCAACAAACTAAGTTTTTTATAAAAGAACTACGTTTTGTCTGATCTCGATTAGCGAGTACGTAGGCACCTACGAGGCGGCAATAAAATTAGAAAAAATATATTTTGTTTTGATAGTTTGAAATAATCATTTTGTACATATTATAAGTTTTTTTTTTTTTTTGAAAAGGAAAAATACAAATGTTTATTGATATTTAAATCCTAAAAAAAAAATACATAAAAATAAAAATGAATGATTAAACTTGTAGATATTTGTTTTATAAATGTTTTGTTTGAATTTTTTAGTATAGAAAATGATAAATTCTAAATTTTAAATTTAAAGTGGTAACCACTTAGGTTTTAATAGGTTAGCCCCCGGATTCAGATATCTGGTATTTTTTAAAAAGTTTGATTTTTAAATCAAACTTTTCACAGACTAGTGGCTAAGTTAGGATTAACCGACCCATTAATCCTGGCTTTCATTTTTTTCCAATTTTTATCGGGTGGCGACTCCAAAATTTCTTTCAAAATTAAATTTCTTTTAATCCCTAGTCGAGGATTCATATTGAATGGGGTTAAGGGTTTAATATGAATCGGATTAAGAGAAATGAACCGGATAGTTTTCAAAATCCAGGCTCGACAGGGAGAAAATTATTTTATTTGTTATTTTGTAATAAAATGTAATTAAGATGTGAAGTATGATTGATGTGAATGTGTATTAGAAATGAAAAAAAGTAGAAAATAGGTATATATGTAGTAAGAATAGGTTAAAAAGTAAAGTAGAGATAGATGAATAGTAATGAATAGTTATATAAGACAATGAATAACAAACAAGACTAATAATGTACCGACAGTAAAGAAAATACGCGTATAAATGTGATATCTGTTATTTTTAACTATCAAAAAATTACGAAACCGATATTTTTGGAATCTTTGTATTATTTTGGACCTAACGATGTTATCGGAATATTTTTACTATTCCAAGCCCCGGGACACGCTTTTCGAGATATGATCCCGTTTGGATCGGAAACACACTAAAAATTAGATAATATAATATTTTTCGGCTTTCTTACATTATTACCAACTATTATCCATAATTATTTCTATTCTGTTATTTAGGGCTAAAGAACATGGGATTACTAGATCTAAACTCTAGGGTATGCTTTAGTCCTTTATTGATTTTTAGGATTTTCGGTTAACTTTTAATTTTAAGATTAAGCTTACAATTAATCAAAATTTCAAGGGTTTAGAGTTACCATACCCAAATGGCATTTTATGATGAAAATAACCTTAGAAATAGACAAATCTTTTCGAGTAAATAGAAAACGACATATAATATGAGAATTATGAGTTAAAATGAGCAAGTTATGGCCATTTTAAGTTGGAATTTCATTCCATGTGATTTTTGATGAATATAATGAAATAGAATTAGAAAGTTTAAGCAAAATTTCTACGAAATACTAATCCCGGGTATTTCTTTTATCTAAGTGACGAGGAATACATGATTTCCCTAATTGAGGATTGCTACAACTAAGAATATTGCGATATGGATGAGTGAGTTTTCTTTTGCGTTTTATGTATTCGCACATGTGCTTGTAGAATAGAGCACTAGACATTAGAGGAAGATAAAAATTGATATGCATGTGGGTTATTTAGGTACTATATATATGATTCATTATGTGTGATCAATAGATGATAAGCATATCGAAGCTCGACTGGTTGATTAATATAAATTGTCTCTATGTATATTGTTGTGTGTATGCAAATATTGATTGATTACCTTAAATAAATTAATGTCAAATTGGGAATTTCTTATAACTAAATTGCTCATCATATCACTTAGAATATTATCTTTGCATTTGCTACTACTCCTCAGCGTAGGACTAGAAAGGCAAATTGTCTAGCTACATCTTGAGGAATTAGGACGTTCGAAGAATACGACCTCATATTGTAGCTAAGCCGGATCGATCGCTTTTGGTAAGGAAAGCCCGAGAACTAGTAATACGGTTCATTAGAACCCTAAGACACACGCAAAATTTCAAGTTATTGGTTACCCATTCAAATAATTCCCTAACTACCGTATGGAGGGGTAAATCCATTTTACATATGAAACCAGATAGTCTATATATTGTTTGATCATATGGTTGTTGCATTTCATATACTTGCTTAATGGACTTGTTTGATTGTTTTTTTATGAGTATATTTTGCATAAGGAATATCTCACTAAGCTAGTTATGCTTATTCCCTAATAGATTTTTGATGTTGCAGGATTATTGTTTTTGTGCCCGAGACCACCATGATCGTCCAGGTATAATCTATGTTTTTGGAGAGCTATTGAAGAATTCTATTTGAAGACTTTAGATTATATTTCCTTTAAAATCTTTTATTTTTAGTTAGTTGATTTATTAAGACTATCTTATTATGGAGGTTTATCAGGGGAATGACTCATAGAAGCTATAAGACCTTATATTTTGATGAATCATGATAGTATTTCTTTGATTGTTCCACTGCCATTATCTTAAAATGCATAACTCTATTGGCCTCCTTTGTTGTGAATATGTGCCTTGTACCAATATGAAAGCTTCCAAGTGACTAAGGTAGTCATTATTAAGTTTTAATATTGTGTACGACAGGCTGTCACATTTAGGGTACCCATTGGGCCGTGATGGAGGAGTTGCTGGATTATTAAAGTCAAGGATAAAGTTTTAACTTTGATGGAAGTTTTTTCAATGAGAAGCCTTACTAGTTTTTTTTTTTCTTTCACTCATAGTTTGTGCCCCCCCTAAGATTAAAGAAGCTCCAATACCACTGTTGATAGAATCCAAAGAAGGGAAAAGAAAATTTTGGAGCTTACATTTCACTTCATTACATCTGCTTTTATAGAAAATTTATAAAAATAGTTAACAGTAGACTAACTACTCCTAATAAACAACTAAAATTAAGTATGGACATAAGCATGGTTGGCCATAACCTTTAGCTAAATTTACGTTGAGATCATGCTCAACCATCCATTTATATATCTAGAAGTTTCACAAATAACAAAAACATCATAAAAAACATGCTAGAGTCACAGCAAAATGTGTTTTAGCTTTCACTATAAACATTTCTACACCTATAGGCCACTTGACTGGCATGGAATAGCAATGATGTTGAGGCATTTTTATTAGCCATAAGTCAACCCATGGCAAGACTCTGATCTAGTATTGGGTACTTTCTTGGTCTTCTCTATTGGGCCTTGCCTCTTCTTTGCCATTCAAACATCGTTCAAGATGCCATCTCTCTCTCTCTCGCTCTCTCTCTCGCTCTCGCTAAATACATCTTCTTCCACCATTCTTTAATATATGTACATATATAAAATGCATGCAATGGGATAACCTTGATCTCTTTTTTTCTTTTGTATTCCTTTTAATTTCTTTCTCGGCATTAATGCAATATGAGATATTATTTGTTGATTTTTGCAGATGTTAGCTTACATCATCACAGTCGTTATGGTTATTCTTTCATCTTAGAATACTTAATTGTAAGCTTTTCTCCCTTGTTTTTTATTCAAATTTGATGCTTATAGATGTCTTTGACCACACATAAGTGGTTTTTGCTAATTTGATAGGAAAATCACTCATCCTTTGACATAAATATACAATTTTCCTTTAGATTAATTAATTCCTTCCATTCTCTTTGCTTTGTAGATGTTATCTAATATTTGACCTTACGTTTAGTTCATTTAAGTGATAACACAATATCATATGCTAATGGTGAAGAAGGTGAAGGATTGCTAAATTTGAAGCATTGAAGGTGCCAAGCAGGAGAATAGTAGGAATAACCAATCTAACCAATTGCCAAACACTAAAGCTGCTAAGCAGAGAGTGGTGAAGAGTAATCTCCTTGACTTAGGGTTTGTGGATCCAAATTTGATTCATGTAATTTCAATTAGACGTTTATTTTTATTGCATGGGTATTTGTATTCAATAGTATGAGTTTAATGAGTAAGCCTAATTAGGTGGTGCATATTAGATTCACGCTTGATATTCATTAAATGAGTCTCAAAGGAGATTTTAATGAATAAGACCTAAAGTTATTGATGAAGTTTATCATAGTTAGGTCGAGAGAGTAACTGTGAAACTTTATGTTACTTGTTTTTAAACACCAAACTAGGTTTTCAGACAACAGAATTCTCGAACTTTATATAGATTTAAAGCCATTGATAGTTAGCTCAAGAGAGTAACAGTCTTGCTATAATTCAGAATTACTAAGCTTGAGAGATGATGTACTTTACACTTGTCAATCTGATGGTGCAAATACATCAGCAAACACTCAATTGAGTTTGAATCGAAATCACATGATAAAGAGTTGGTGAAGCAATCCCTAAGTTTTCTCTTGCATAGTTACAAATAGATCTTTATTTTGCCCTGAAAATTACTTATAAATAGTCTAACCGAGCATAACTTCTTTGTTTTTCATCATGATCTTCTAAATTTTCTTTGGCTAAATAGTGGAAGATGAGTAAATAAGATAGTTTTTACCATTCCCTTAGGATCGACCTAATGTTTTCAATGCTACTTCGATAGGTCCGCTTGCTCAAGTGTTGGTAATTGCTAATCGAAGTTGAATAGAACATTTATAAATTTTGAAAACTTCAACTTCGTGTCCTTAAAACGGATTCAATTAAATTGAAAATACCAAGGATCACACAAAACCACATATCCTTTACATTTTCTTAGTTTTATTTGTGAAAACCTTAAAAAGATCAAAGAATCCTAATTCCTAAAAGGAAGAAATTTCTAACCCCCTTGGATCACAATCATTGTGGTGCAGACATTTTTAAACAAATACTTCCTACCTACCAAAACCATCAAATTAAGGTATGATTTAGCGTCTCACTCTCAACATGAATTCATGACTCTCTATGGTACGTAGGGGAGATTCAAAGAACTTTTGAGGAAGTGTCCACACTACCGTTTTCCTCCATAGCTCTAGGTTTAAACCTTTTACAATGGTTTGAACTACACTACACACCAAATGATTGATTCAGCTACTGGTGAGAGCTTGAATAGCAAAAAGCAAGAGGAATGCATGAATCTTTTTGAGGAGATGGCCACCAACAATTACCGGTAGTCAAATTCGTGAAGTAAGTAAGAAGTTGCTGGTGTTTATGATGTTGATTTTGCTGCCTCTATTACTGCTCAATTTGAGGCTTTGATTAAGAACATTGATGGGTTGACACTTAGCAACCCAATTTTGTCGACTATGTTGCTAATATTGCAAGTTCGAGCAACTAAAGCAAGTAAACTATCTTGGCAACCCAACAAGGCAAAAAAAACAACCCCTATAGCAATACAAGCTAAGCAAGCTAAGTAAATTGGATCATTACAAAATATGACACTAAAGCTATCAGGTGTAGTGAGAGTGGAATGGGCACATAGAACACTCATCAAATGGGAAGTCCACTTAGTGTATTTGGATGTAACTTATGTGTTTTTGCTAGATGAAGACTCAGATGAGTTCTTCAATGCTAAACCTTCTCAGGGTCCAAAGAAAGTTGATGGAAAGGATGATGTGATATATTGATTATTCCAATGATGATAGTTTCTTTAGACGTACTTTGTTAACATTGATTGCTCCATTTATCGTTCAAATTGTTACCAGTGTGGTAAACTGTTATAGTTTATTTAAGACATTTATTCTAGCTATTTTAGTATAAGGTTTAAACAAGTGGATTTATTACCATTTGCTCTTATTATCCATTCACTTCTCTGAATAAGAAACTGTAACAAAATTTCTAATACTATTGAATGAAAGAGAGAATAAAAAAATTTTCATTTGTTAATTTTATATTGAAATGAAGGTATTGTCAAAAGAATTAATTTTATTTATATGTTTTAGTAATGAATGACTATTCAATAGTTTTTATAACAGGGATTCATATCAAATCGCTATTGTGCGCTCAAATAAATAGCACAAAACTCTTTATAAGGAATAAAATTATAATTAAATTATGGAATCACTATCACTTAAATAAACACACCATAAAAAAATCTTCAAAAGGAATAAAATTGTAATTGAATTATTATTACAACTAAGTGAATAGTAGTTATTTTTGTTTTTTTAAATTGAAAGGTGGCTGTTCATTGGGTATGGTTATAAAAATCACATTTTTAAAAGAAAACGAACTTGAAGTTTTCAAAATTTATAAAACTAAACAATTCTATCCAACTTCATTAGCAACTACCAACATTAAGCAAATAAACCTACTGAAGTAGCATATAATGAATTAGGTCATATTCCAAGGGAATGGTGGCATCTACCATACTCACATTTCATCCAATATCTAGCTAAAGAAAAACTTAGAAAAACATAATGAAAACAAAAGTTATGTTAATGTTAATGATATTCACAAATGTTCTTAGGGCAAAATTAGGGATTGGTTTACAACAATGCAAGATGACAACTCAGGATTTGCTTCACCAACTCCTTATCATGTGATTTCTTAACAAAACTTAAATAGAGATGTATGTTAGGGAAGTTGCACTATCGGATTCACTTTGGTAAACTAAAGCCTCTGTTAATGTCAGTGGTTCTAGATCTAGATGCTAGATTCGCATAAAGCTTAAGAATCATTTGTTTTCAAAATCAACTTAGTGAATTTCAAAACAAGTGACAGAAAGTTTCACCAACCCTCTCTCAAGACAATTTAGGATCAACTCCATTAGTAGTCACAAATCTATTTAGAAGAATGACCTCTTAGCCTATTCAATTGAAATCAAATATGAATCTAATAGGTACACCATGCAATTAGACCCACGAAGATAAAATTAAGCTAGTAATTATAAATTCCCAATCAATATTTAATTGAAAGCACATTTGAAATCACATTTCTTAGTTTGGATGCACAAACCCTAACCTGCATGATATTATTTTCCATGGATTTAGAAATCAAGAATGAATTCTAAAGAAATAATATGGAATGAAAGAATATTTCAATTAAAAGCAAAGTCTTGCAAAAATTATAAACAATGGGTTAAAATGATTTTACTGAGAAAATTTCAAGACTTCTAAAGCAAGAAAATGGGTTCTTTTGCCTCAGAATTCTCTTTCTCTATTCTATGTTAGGGAAAATTTGTTACATATGCTATACTCCTAATCGCATGCCTCTATACGCTTATTTATAGGCTTCAAGCACAGAAATCATGATGAGTTTATTGCTGACATGGTAGATTCTTTCTTAACGAAATTCATTTTCTTTCTTCACGTGGGCATCTTCATCTCTTGCTCACACATTATCGAGTATTGCATTGAATTAAGGGCTCAAACTTAGCTTAAAAAACTCATGAGTTTTTGTCCATCTTTCCATCGAGGGGTAAATTGAGGACGGTTAGGGCTCGAAACTTAAGTCAAACAAAAGTCTTGTCTTCATTCAACAACTGTCACGAGTCAAATTTAAAGCTCCATATTATTACACGATATAAGTTGTTCTTCATAATTTAGGGCTTGATCTGCTCAAATTATTCGTCGAGTGTCATGTCAAGGGCTCCATCTAAGTCACAATAGACCAATTTGTTTTGTTTTTGCCTTAAAATTTAGTCCTCAATAACAGCTTTTCTAGGGCTCGATAGTTTTGTTCCTTGACTTTTGATGTTGTTTTGCTCCAAATTTGATTCTAAACATTTATATTATTCTTCTTTTGATTCAAAGAGCTATAAAACAACCTTTAAACATTAAAAATACTAGATTCACATGAATTTATCCAAAAATACATCAATTTAAGCCTAAATTTCTATGAATAGAATAAAGTAAATTATACTTATGAAAAGGCATATTAGTTAACTTATGGAATTCACATCTTATATTGCAAAGCTTACTTTTGGTAGCTATATGGAAATTGTGGAAATCTCAGTCCTTTTTGTTAAGAATAATGTATGAATTTCAGTATGAAAACGAGATGAACCTTTTTTTTTTTTAACACCAGTTTTATAAGAATATGAAATTGGGCTTCAAAGTACTACTCTCACACTCAACCTATAGATTTGTGGAAATATATAAGCATACATATATTTGAGTAACCAATTATCACACTTAATTAAGAAGCATATCACATATGAGAATCACAAATTCTTGATATGGAATTTCTATACATACTTTATACTTAATTATTATGACCGTTCTATACTTTCTTGGAGGTTATCAACTAAAGCAGTTTTGGGTTTAATTTCATATCATCTAAACATTGATTTTAGACTCGAGATGAGAGGGAATCTTATTAATTAGGAGTTAGTCATCCATATTTTTAAGCTTACTTTTGTGTATTCTCATTCATTTGAAATTTTGAGATGATAAATAAACAATAACATTTGTTTCTCAATAATTTTTCCTAATCTAATCAAATAGAGTTGGAGCCAAGAAGGAATTGAAATTGGTCATAATTTAAGCAAAAGTGTCTGTTTACTCCAATGTGTTGGAAATTCATGGTATAGGTATTTTGAGCCCAAGCTTTAAGTATGTTTTTTTACCTACTCTAAAGCATTTCATTATTAAAATAGACATTGGATTAAGAAATTTTGAGTGTGTTGAGTTGAAAAATAGTTTAGAAGATGGCCTCATTAACTCAAGTAATTAAGCTTTGAAGGTGCCCTTTCAAGAGAATAACATCTATTGACTTTCATAATGAATTCACGATAATCGGTTGAAAACTTGCCATAAAAGTCAAGAGAAAAGTGTGTCAAAACTAGACTAGCTAATTAATTGAATTGAATTATTGATTATTTGAAGTAGTAGAAGCTCAAAAAGGTATATTAAATTCTAATACTAGTAGCCTAAAATCATGTAGTGTAAAACCTATTAACCAATGAAATTGCTTTGGTTGATCACTTTAAAAGAAAAAACAAAGAGATAAAAAACTCTTGATTAGTATTCTTAAATATTGATGAAAACTGGGGTGTGATTGGGTGTAATATGCATTTTTTTTAGATCACAATGCTTAGAAAGATGGAAGAAGAGAGCATATACACCTTAGATATAATGTATGAAGTGTGGATAACTCTCATCTAGTTAATTGATATTCAAACTAATTTCTATTTGTTTTTTATTTTTTTGTTTTTGTTTTTGTCTTTGTTATTGTTTAAATGAGCTAGATAACTTCAATTTACATTGATTACTTGTTGAAATCTAGTATCTTGAATGTTTTCAATAGTTTAAAGGGTATTATCATGTAATTAAGTAAATTGATGAGTTAATTTGCTATCCGAATGAATGTTGTATGAATACGACGCAATTTATTAGAGTGTGTGAATGGTAGTGAAGTGTGTATGATGTACAATGAATCTTTATGTAATGTTACTGAAAGAGTGGGTGTTCTTATGTGTCTTTGCTAGATTTTATCATTATTTTTTTCTTTAGGCTTAGGGACAAGTAAGGTTTTAAGTGTGGGGAATTTCGGTCACTTATGTACTTATTTTTATGGGCTAAAGTTGTTCACATTTCTATGCATTTTAAGGGTTTTAGTTGATTTTGCTGCTTGATTAGCATAAATTTCTATATTAGGGGGTTTCAAGGAGATTGAAGACTTTTATCCAAGTTTAGCATAATTGAGTTTGATATTAAAAAAGAATTCTGAATTTTGAAGTAACATGTGCTAAAAGGATACACTCATATGCATTGAGAGGCTTTTGAACTTAGAGAATTAGAGGCCAAGAGATACACACCCATGTAGTGTAGCCATAAATCATATAAAAAACTTTTCTTATTGATGCACACATCCAAAAAGAAACAATCTTGGAAAACACAATTGTGTACTCCATTTGTGTTTTATGTCATTCCCCGCAACTTTTGTTTGGATTCATTCATTCTTTAAGAGTATCAGATATTCATTTTCATAGGGTTTCTTAGAATTTTTGAAAGGTGAACCAATTCAATAGTCAAAATTGTAGAATCTAGGAGGATAGATTACTACTCTTTGTGTTTTCTTATTTATGCAATGAGGGAATAGAGTTTTCTGTATCTACACTTGTATAAAACTTGTGTTGCTATGTGACAATTATATTAATTCAAATCAAGACAATCTTTTATTTTCTTGTGATTCAACTGTGTGTGATTGATGGTGTTAAATTGTTATTTCGAATGTATCAATTCAATGTTCATTATTATATGTATAGATCATGAGATCATATGTATAGTTAAATTTGTACAATTGAAGAAAGTTGTTTACAATCATAGAAATGAAACAAAATAAATCCATTGTTTAGAGGCAAATCTAAAAGTTGAAGTCATAAAATGAGAGAACATATTAAAAGTAATATGATCTTAAGGGTTTTAATTAGGAATAGTGTTATGTCATGCCCTAAAGAGTACATTAAACACGATAGTCCACCACACTCAATGTTAAAGCTTAATTATAAAAACCTTTGTCATTCTAAAAGCTTCAATATCAGGTGTAAGGCATACCTTCTCAATCATAGATGACCAACTTTGAAACAAGTTGTTTAAAAAGACATTCACAATAGCAATTAAGAATGGAAATCACAACATAAGCAACTTAAATATGAAATATAGGAGTCTTACAAAATACTAAAGGGGAATTCCCCTATCAAAAGATAGAGTCCATCATAGTCTATCTATAACCATTACATAGGAGATTTACTTAGAAGTCTAAGTCTACAAATAGTCTTTGGCTTTATCCAAAAACTCCTTAGTCTAAAAGGTACTACCTAAGAGAAATATCCCCAGGGCGTCAACTATAGATAGAGATGTTGCAATAAATATCTATAAGGGGATAAGTTTTTTGCTTAGTGAGAATTATTTCCACAATTAAAGTACTCGAACAAACAATATTCAAACAAGTTATTCTAACAAGCATATGAAATGCAACAAAGACGTGGATAAACAATTCATATGATTTTCCAAGAATCATATATTGAATGGATTTACCCCTCCATTCGGAGTTAGGTGTTCCAAGCTGTAAGGCCATAGTTTGCAAATAAAGTTTTTATACGAGCCACTATTAGCTGCTAAAATATAGTTAATTCGAGTGTCTACTCACCATTTTAACTGGGCGGTCATTCACCATATGGTAGATTTTCGGGTTCTATGGACCTCACTACTATGCCCTTGTCCCACCAAGGGTATATAGTAATAAATGCAATGTGACTCACTTTTTAAACTTTTTATCAACCATAATTCCTATAGTAAACATGTAAATATATATATATAGTTGAAAAATACTTTTAATACATATGCAACTCCCATTATACACATAATTCTAATGATGTTGTCTTAATCAATGATTTTTCATAAAATAGTTTGTCTTAGTAGTTGAAAAAGTGAAGTTGAAAAAATTATTTTAAGTTGTTTTGGAAGTAAAACTAAAGATTTTTGAGTCATTAAATGTGTGATATAATTTATTTCTCCTTATCTCTTAAAAGATAATTAGTTTCAAAAATTTTAATCTTTCTAAGTTATCTACAAATTTTATTTCCTAGGTGAACTTTACTTAAACTTGTTTTGAAAGGCTTGTTTGGTTTTTGTATTTATTAAAATATTAGTGATGATTTATCTACAAATTTTATTTCCTATTATTACGAACTATTATCCACAATTATCTCAATTCCATTGTTTAAGGGTTAAGAGCACGGGATTACCGGATGTAAATCTATTAGAGTTTGATATAGATTTATCGAATTTAGGGTTTTCAATTGATCTCCGGTTTAGAGTTTAACCATAAACCGTAGCATAAAATCTAAGGGCTTACAAAGAAATTTCAATTAATTAACCTATGGATTCGTGTTTTTTTTTTTTTTATCACAACAAAGATATTAATCTATATAGGAATTTCCATGGTGCAATTATATAATAATGAAATTGACAATTTTGTTGAGGTTACATATCAAATTCTCTTGTGGAGAAATGTCAAGATACACGAAGATTGCAACTTGTTATTGATTAGATCTTTTTTTTCCTTATAAATTGCCTAATTTTATGATTTTTGAATTAATTGAATAATTGTGGTAGAATTTCATTAGAATTATTACTAATTAAATAATAGAGTTTAAGTCAGAACTAGTGCTAGTGATTCATGTAAGACAACACTCGATTTTTTTTCTATACTACTATATGCAATAGATGCACTAGCTAACAATCGCAATTACTTTTTTTGGTTGATTTCATTATTGGTTTCTTTAGATAGAAGATATTCAAGTAAAGTGAGAAAGATAGACATGGGGAGAAAATAGAAAATAGAGGGAGAGCGTCGAGTAGGAGAGTGCTAACAATATGGATGAAGACAAAGGATAGTGGTTAAACATCTAGAGAGAGTACGTAGAAGAAAGAAAGAAAAGATTAAGGAGGAGGATAAGAAGTAGGACAAAAAAGAATAATAGTTATGTTATAGAAAAATTATAGTGTGAAAGAAAGTTAATAAAAAGGCTTAGGATTTGAGATGAGTGTAAAGAGAAGGGGCATTTAACTTTTGAGATTCTTAACCAAATGTATTCTAGCTTTAAATTCATTACTAATCACATCCAGATATATTTAGAATTATCGAGTATTTGGTCAAGTCCTTGGTTAGTACTTGTGAAATGCTTATATTATTCAAGTTATCCTATATCATTGTCAACTAGTAATCACCTTAATTAAAAACGGCACAAGACAAAAATATGCCTCCCAATAGAACCCAAAATCAAAATAATATTCTCTAAAACTACAAATGAGACAATATAATATATTTTGTCTTCTTGGTTTATAGTTTGAGAGTAAGGTGAATATATTATTTTATCTTTGATATAGGGTGTTTGTAAAAGATATGCATAGTTCAAAGTTCCCCTAAAGAGTTATGATCATGTTGTGTCAAATTTTTAATCAAGAACTAACAATGAGAGAAACATAGGCTATATATTTTTGAAAAGACAAAACATAGGGTAGTAATTACGTAAAAGTAATACCACTTATTTGTAATTTCCCTAAGGAATTGAAAAGACATAGATTTCAAAATTAAATTACTAAAATTAAAAGCACTATAGCTTGTTCTGCCTATATCGAATAAGTGCACTTTCTTTCGCAGTTAACATTAACTAGAAAATTTATAGAGTGAAAGCTTACATAACAATGCATTGAACCTTAGTTAATTGAAGGAAAAAACATTAACACTTTATTACAAATTAAACAAATATTGCCAAATTTGTAATTTCTTCACATATTAAATATTTGATAGGAACTTAATCTATCATACAAATTATGCCACACGGTCTATTTCCATTAAAGAAAAGTATAATGGTTTTTCATACTTTCTTTATGCTTATTCTATGTATAATTAATTAAATTTACTTAAACATTTTTCCATACTCAACTCTTGAGTTAGGCGAATAGGATACGTCGACGGTATTGTCCAAGAGCCCATATTGGGAAAATGTTTCTAAATGCAGAATAGTTCAAAGTACAGTTCCTCATAAATACTCCGGTGATTTCCTGCAAATATTAGGAGAGGTAGAAAATCCTATAAATGAGAAGAATTTTAATTTCTAGTAACAGCTGAGATGCTATGGTATAGTCATCTTTAGAATTCAAATTCACCAATTACGTTAATCAAACTTGATTACCTGTTGGGGAAAGTCTCCATCCACCATTTGTGAGTTAATAAGCACTTTAATGCCACGTTGTATTGGCATTGGATCTATTTCAACCTGTTTAGAAAAGTATTTAAAGATGAAATTAAGGTTCTAAAGACCATTACTCTCGTTTATGCTTAGAATGGGCTACAAGTTGTTTACCTGTCCTGCGTCAATGAGGGATAGCAATGCCCATGCTGTTTGCACAAGATTTGCACGATTGCCCTCCAAGTTGGTATAAACCTGCTTGCATATTGTAGGATGATTATTTTAACAGCATAGATTCTCTTAGATTAAAATATATCCATTGACAAGAAATTCACACATTTTGCTATTATACTATAACAAATTATAGGTTTTTTTTCTTTATTCATTTGCTACCATAAACTCACCTTATTTTGGCTTGATAGTAACTTTCACCCCATCCACCACATGGTAGTTGTTTTGATAATAAAAATTCACACGCCTTTCTGATGGCTACTGTTATAATAATTTTACCACAAGCTACCAATCCTTCTACAGCAAACCATTACCATAGGTGTAACATATCCCCCAACCATACCTAAATAATTATAACATTAGAAAAAAATGGCTTGATATATATATTCTATTGAATTTGAAGTTCTAAATAGATTGACTTCATAAAAAAATAATAAAACTATCATCTCTATCTCATCAATCAACAATATAATGAATCAATATTTCTTCATCTTATTATTTGAGGCAAGAAGCAAACAAATATTAGGGCTTAATCTAAAATTTTTAGATTGTATACCAAGATCCATCAAGATTCTGCACGTCTTCAATATAACGAAGTCCTTTCAAGATGCAATCCTCAATTTCCTTTCTTCGGTGTTTAGGGTGTAACTTCTTAAAGAGTGCTAGACCTTGAATTGCAGATGAGGTACACTCCACATACCTACATCATAAAAGGAAAACTTTGACCTTTTTGTAACTAAATTACTTAATCAATTTCTTTTGTTTTAAGATTTCAACACCAACAAGGTCATTAACTAAATATTATCTACGCTTACTCTCTCTCAATAAGAGTATCTTCAAAAAACTCAGTAGGATTGAACTTCTACACAAAAAGAATAAAAGTGTGTTAATACAAAAATAACTAGAATTAACTTGACTTTTTCCTTTTTTTTCTTCCCATCATTTTAGCTATGTATTGTGCATAAGGAAGCATGGTGAAAGTTCTTTGAAATATTACCTCTAACCAACCAAATGCTCTTTGTGGCTCCCATGCTGGAAAACCACCATTGCTACTCTATAATATTCATCAAAAGTAAAATTTATAAACAACCAAGAGCTTGATGAAGTGATCTAAGCATAGAACTAATGAGTACTAGCACTAACATAATTTAGAATTTAGATGGCCTTAGAATTTCTTACCTGTAAGGAGAGAATAACATTTACTGCATCATACAATGCTCTATTTCCATCTTTTCTCCTACTAGTTCAGGTAGCATTTGACTGAATAATAATGCTGTCTATAAGGAAAAAGATTAGCCATCAAAATATATCTGCTATAAAGTAAGAAAGAATATATCTTTTAACAAGTACCTTTAACCCTTCTCCTGTACAATCTGAAACTTGCCAACCATGATCTTGCATGGAAAATGCCCATGCTCCTTTTCTAATGTTCGATACATTGACTTGAAGTCCCCGAAGGGTTTTCTTGAATCTAAAATTACAATACAACAAGCTAATAAAGGCATATATAATTATCATATTTGTAAGTGATTGGAATGGAAATTCAACCTGTGAAGCTTTTACAAAATCATGTGCTTTTCGTAATGTAGTCCATACTCCTCTATTAGATCACTAGAGATTATTGCTTGAATAGAAAAAGCTTCATCCCACATTTGGCTACCAAAGGTCTACAAAGTGGGAACATTAATCCATTCCAAAAGTTAGTTTTTTTTTTTTTTAAACTAAGAAATGGGAAAAATGTGAAAGGACAATAGATTCAACCATGATAAATAATATTCAAAGACATTGAAAGACAATAGGATAGTCAAGTGGCTTTTCAATGGCTTACATAAGTATGTGTCTATTTGAGAAAATGTTTGCAAATAAATAGCTAAGATTTTGATTATAGCTAAATTAATTCAATTCATTTTCATCATGCATCTCATCTCCTGATTCAAACACTTGAATGGTTTTTTTTTTTTTTTCCTTTTTCTCTTCAAAACAAGTCTTTAATTCTTTTTTATAGTAAGCATAAGAACCACCTTACCTTTATTTCCCTATTGATACTACTACTATCATAGCACTATTATGGTGTGTGATGGGAGGTAGTGGTGAAAATGATATTATGGTGATGGTGGTGGTGATGAGTTAATAGCATTACTATAGGTGGCAGTTATGTTGAAGTTTCACTATAATAGAGCTTATGCTAGTATGGTGATAGATATAATGGTGGTGGTGTTGGCAATAATGGCGAATAATGGTGATAATGCAATTGCAATTGTGGTTACTCAATGGTAGAAACATTGGTGTTTATGGTGGTGATGGTCGGACACAAAGACAGTATAAAGGTGATGGTGGTTATCATGTGGTAGTAAGATAATGATGGAAAGTTCAAGTTTCAAATTTTGAATGAGAAATGTTGTTTTGTGTTATTTAAAAACTTTTGTCTACCAAATAGATGAAATAAAATTTTTAACATTTATTTGGTACCACAAGAGCTTTTTCTTTAATACCAAGTTAACTTTACAAATCAAATAAGATATAATAAGTTTTTCCATGTTTTAGTATTTAAAAAAATTGTTGTCCATCCTTGGCTTTCTTAAGTGTCTCTTGGAGATAATGATGGAATATGAATAGCTGAATTAATCATTAAGTCCAAAATTCAATGCATTTTTCACTTCTGTCTACTCATAATTTTATGGGGAAATTGCAAATTATATCCCTAAACTTTTATCTTGGTATAGATTCGTCCCTTGAACTTTCAAAGGGAGTTTTTTTTAAACCCCTTAAACATTCAAAAATTGGACATTTATGGACACTTAATATTTTCCATTAAAACGATACGGGAGATTACAAAATACCCCATCAAACTTTCATCTATATATCCAGATTCACCCTAAACTTTTATCTATGTGCAGGATTTACCTCTATCTCCCCCTTCCCCCACCAATCAATTTCATAGAAAAAGTTAATTATTCTTAAATATGCTAATTTTTGAAAGTTTAAGGGATAAAAAACCTCATTTTGAAAGTTGGGGGATGAATCCACACCTTGGTAAAAGTTTAGTGGGAATAATTTACAAATTCCCCTCATTTTTATTATAAGGTTTATCTTCCAAGTATAGCTATTTAATTCTTTCTATCTGGAGCTCTAAGTTACATATATGCATTCGTTCTTAGATTGTTATCATCACTTTCAATTCGAGTAAAGATACGAAACACACGCTACATTAAGATTTATATATTTTTAACAATCATTTTATAATTAATAGATGCATATGATAGCAAGAATTTAAATGTTACCTGCATTTTTAGTCCATCTTCAGCAATCCAATAATAATCTGGGATTCTAGCTAGATGAAGCTTGTATGCGTCTGAATTTGGGTCCTCCACCCAACAAGCTACTAAACATAAAACCTACCAAAGAATAGATGAAATAAATAGGTGTTTTATCTTACAAATCATTGGCGTTATTATCTATTGTTTTATTAAGATTCCTTTATACGAAATTTTATGCTAATTCAATTTTTCATAGTTACCTTTTCAACGCATCCAATGCAGAGATATTGGCTATTTTGATCTTCATAATGAACATGGTTGATAGCCACTTTTAATGCCTTCTCTCTAAGCTTAGAAAATGGCCAGTATTTTAAGATTGGTTCAGCCACATGATGAAGGAATCCCCAAAGCATATCTTGCACAAGAGGATGAGGATAGTACAAATCCTCCTGAAGTAGCACCAATGCACCATAGTATTATTACGAGGAAAATCTAAATGAGTAAAAGTTACATGATTTATGTGTTTGATGTTTCATGAAGTGTTGAAAAGACAGAAAGTTTCTTAGCATTTTTAACTAGTGCCATGAACATTTGTCGGCCCTATAAATTTTATATTAAAAGTCACTATAACATATTGTACATGTTTTGAAAGCAATCTCAAATGCAATTACTAATGCACTCATAGTTTCCTAATATATAACTTTGCTTTAGTGCAAAATGTTGTAGATTCTAAACAGCAATCATCAATTTCAAATAATGTGCAATTTCGTTTGTTATATGTATTTCATTTCCTCTTGATTAACAAACAAATTATGTAAACTATGGAAGAAACAATTTTATGAACCTCACTCCCCTTACATAAAATGGTTTCAAACTAAATAAAGGAAAAAAAAATATATATATATATATATAAAGACAATTCTAACCTTTGCAACTGTGTTTCGTGCATTATTCCAGTTTATTTCGTGGTATGGTTCACAATAAAGCTCTTGTCTCAATGATAGGATCAATTCAGTAATTGGACCAACAAACCTCTTCCCATATAAATAGGACATGGGCATATAAACTAAGCGACAATAACATAACATTTTCCCTGTAATCATAAAACAAATCATATGAGACTATTTCAATCTACCACAAATTGTCATAGTTGAGAGAAATGTAGCTATATACCGGGGTGAATCGGAGAAATTTTAGGGAGAAGCCAAAATTCAGGAGGAAGTGGGTTACAACCCGACCATTCATAAAGTCCAATTACCTACAACAAACAAATTAGTGTTATATTCTTCCTTATGATCACTTTAGATGTCATTACTTCTTGGCTTTTAAATGGAGAAATGCTATGCAAATGTCCGTGGTCACCATGGAAACAACCAAGACAATAGTTGATGTTTTGAATCACCCTTTTTCCTTATTTGTCCCGACTATGTGAAAATAGAAAGAGTCATTCTTATCGTACCGTCACCCAAAATTTTCCCCAAGATGGAATTGCTACAAGACCACCATGGTCATGGATCCACTTTCTGCCTCTAGCCATGGCCCTATCTTCACCATCTTCAGGTCCCTCTCCTAGTAGTCTTAAGGCAATATAGCTAAGTGCTGACCCAAACATTGTGCTATGTCCTTCTATGTGGAATCCCCAACCTCCATCTTCATTCTAAAAAAAAAATGAAACTAGATTAATTAATACATTTCAGTCCTATTTCCATAAATAAGTTAAGTTTTCTCTTGCCATCGAACCTGGTGATTATATATGTAACGTTTAATCTCCTTTTTGTGCTCTGATGTGAACACAACATCCATTGATCCTGTGACATATAATGCCATCACCTGCAATATTTATCATAAGAAAGCATTTAATGTAGCCTTTCTACAATAAGCCACCGCCGAACAAATGAGTTTATGGTAAAAGAGGCACAAAAAAGCAACTTTTAGTAAAAGAAGATAAATAAAGTGAGCTTGTCAACATATTCATACAATGTTGTCTTCATAAAACTGAACGTCAACGTAATTGTTTGCTTAAAAGCTCCCATATTTTCAATTTTCTTTTTGTGCCATAGTTTCTCTAAATTTGAAGATACGTTTTTTCTTTTGCTAATTTACGTCTCTTTGTATAATGAATCTGAATGTACTCTCTTCCATATATCAATTTATATACTATTGCTAC
Source organism: Combretum micranthum (assembly GCA_024138025.1). NCBI lineage: Eukaryota > Viridiplantae > Streptophyta > Magnoliopsida > Myrtales > Combretaceae > Combretum > Combretum micranthum. The sequence goes on along the minus strand of JAMXBD010003629.1, from coordinate 24,237 downwards.
ATGGTCAAACAGTACAACAAACTAGTATAGAAATATGATTTAATGATTTTGTACCAATTATATTATGCTAGCTACTATTAAATAATAACAAATAGTTATTCAAGTTAGCACCACAACCATCTAGCATAAAAGTTTAAACTTATAAATATGGTGTGAGTTTTAATATTTGTTCATGTTAGCACTACAACCATCTTCATAGTCAATGGTACAAAAAATCCAGTATAGGAATACAATTTAATGATTTTGCATGAATTATATTATGTTAGCCATTATTAAATAATAACAAATAATTGTTTAGGTTAGCACTACAATCATTTAATCCAAAAGCTTAAGCTTGTAATACATGGTGTGAGTTTTAATATTTATTATATAACACTTCCACTCTCTTGTAAGACAAACTCTTTCTTTTTGGTTGAGACCCATCAAGTTGATAATTTTAATTTAATTAGGGTTATAACTAATGTGCAAGGGCTCGAACTCTTAACCTCTTGCTCTAATACAATGGTTAGATTAGTACCACAATCATTTAATCTAAAAGTTTAAACTTATAAATATGATGTGAGTATTAATATTTATTACATAATAATAATATCAACAACTTTGATACATTTAAATAGACAACATATTTTAACATGTGAAAAGCTTTAGCAAACGAACATTATAAAACTATGCATATGTGAGAACTTTTTATCTATAAACAATGGTAATGCATGATCTTTTATAAGACTATTCATACTTTAAAATTTTACATGTATTTATACATTACTTACCAAGATAGATTAAATGTTAAAACTATTGAAGTCTTTCTCTTACCTTACACACGAGTCACATGCCAATAATAAACACACAAACCTATGAACGGATTTGACTCTAATGCACGGGTTCCACTCTCTATTTCATAGATACTTTTAGTTTTCTTGATCATATTCATGTAGAACCTCTTAAGAAGTATTGCATTATAATACAGTAGAAAAATAAGGTAATATATGTTCCGTTTATCGTTTTAAAACGAAAACAAATATAATTGATCAATTAAACCATTGGAACAAAAAGCATTTATCTAATTTTGATTAAGTGAAGAGCCTAAGGCATACCAAAGGAGGAAGGAAAAACAGGGCCCAGCATTCTCAACTGGCCAGTGCCCATCATGGGCTTGAATGGAGGAGAAGAAACTTATAGCCCTTCTTAAAGTGGTTGTCACAGCTTGCTCTGTTACTTCTTCCGTCTCTTTGACCTTTACCGGTCCAGGAATCGATCCGCATGAATTCTCCTTCGTAAGCTGCACCAAAATTCAATTGTTGAAGATAAAAAACTTCTATGATTGAGTATGCATCCGAGCCATCAAATAACTTATGGAACCAGTTCTATTGAAAACACAATGATCCATAACATTTTCTTATGATACAATAAAAAAATTTTATTTTTTTTGCCATAAAAATAATTTAATTTATATGTATGGTTAATAGCTATTCATTCAATGCTATTCATATTTAAAAGAATCTTTACTGTTATTATAAATTTCAGTTCAGATTTATAGTTCATACTCTATAGTCTATATATTTGTATATAATACACAACATTTGAATGCTAAAACATAGAAATTTGGATGATTACAAAATTAGTGGAGTGGAGAGTGACCTATTCAAATGGTTTCATATTTAGGATTAATTAGCTTTAGTCTCCTTATTTTTAGCACACCAACAGAAGAAGCATGTCTGGATCTAAATCTAAAATATATATATTTTTAATTCATTTTGTCCATTTTCTTTCAACTCCAATTACTCTCTACTTTTCTAACTCTAGCTTTAAATTGTTTATTTCAAAGTACTATTACTTAACTGAACATAGGTATCCTATTCCTTATAAGTTTAATCGTGCGCCTTAGAATGGAAGTGGAATTATTACTGATGAAAAAATAATCTAATTGTCATCTTCAAATCCAGGGAATTTGCAATTTCATTTGGTCATGTTACATAACAAGTGGAAGGAAAGCTTTAAAAAAATGAAGAGGGAGCAAATAAAGTCATTGATAGTGGAAAGCTGATTATTCTGGTTCTAACTATATACATATATACATTTCACTCAAATGCCTATACAGGATGGGAGAATTTAGTTGGATGAAGAAAACAATTGAAGGAAAAAAAAAAAAATCATTTATTTCAAAGACATTCACAACCTCTGAAATTATTTTTCCTAATACTTTACAAGAGAGCTTATTATGAATGGAAAATGGCTATAATAATCGGTTCTAGTTATTAAATTCAATTTTTTGTATAATAGTTTAATATAACTAGCAATTGACTGAAAAAAAATCTGAAATTTGATTAAATAACTTCATTATCATGAATACGGAATTGGATATTTCTCTTATTTTAAAAAGTTGTATTATCCTATTCTATACAAGATAAAAACTTTCTCTTCATTTTGTACCACTTCTTTTCCATATATGAATAGTAATTTCCAATTTGTTATCTTCTTCATTTTCTATCCATTTATTTTCTATCCCAATATGAAAAGGAATTATTGGTGTATGTAGACCTGGTTTGATTTGCGCATTTATTGAAAGATATGCATGGGACAATTAATGTTTTTGTCTACTACTGGTTTGATTGGGTTGTTTTAGGAAATTCCTTGTACGCACTGGGATTACAGTATAACAACAGGACAAACACTGCAGATATAACAGAAAAAAAGGAGAGGTCCCTGACAAACTGGCGATAGAAACTTCTTAAGAGAATGACTGAGAATTATCTTATGTTGAGCCCATGACTTGATTTCATTTTGTTGTTTTTCGATAATCGGTAAGTCAGCCATAGCAAAGAGACTCCTGTCGCTTCTTTGCTCACAATAAGAAACACATTTCATCTTATTTGTGAGATGTTTTATGATAATATGATCCCGTTATAGAATTATGCTGTAAAATGAAAAGAATTTAGAAGAGAAAATTAAGAGAAAAAGAATTGCACTTTAATTTATTTAAATGATGAAATTAAGGAAAAATAAAATAAAAGTTAATCTTGACTAATGATTAGAAAGAGATGATATAAAGTTATAATATGGTTGTGGATGAATTTATAAGGGAAAGGAATAGAATTGGAATTTCAAGTTTCAACAACTTAATATATATTTTTTCCAATTTGGATAAAATAAAAATTTGTGGAACGTTCTTGCTTTTCCTTTCCTAAATCCCTCCTAATCACATAATGGATTTTTTTTTTCTTTTATATTCCATAACCCATCTTACTCTTTCTTCTCACTTTCCCTTATGCAAAACAAAGGTTATATAATAGGTAATGCTAGGATAAATCTTTTTTGGGCTTCACGGGCTAAATAGTTTTTATTGGGGTTCTTAAATGCCTCCTTAGTACTTTGAAGACTGTTTCATTTAAGAATTACTAAAACCTTCAATTTATATATATATATGTGGGTGTGTGTGTGAGAGAGAGAGAGACTCTCACTATATAAAATTTTTATAAAAGAAAAAAAGAAATTGACACTAGAGCCCAAAAAGCAATGAAATCATTATTGAACTCTATAACAAAACCAAATGAGTGAAAAATAAAATAAAATAAAAAAGATATAAACTAATTATTTGACGGGGACCAATCCTAAAAGACCTTGCTTTACTAAAAGGGACCAAAGTCCTCACCATCCTATAATCTTAAAAGATGTTCTAATAGTCATGATTCACATACTTTTTCTAATCATTAGCCTTACATTATCAAATATTATCATCATAATCTAAAATGATTACGTTAACTAGTAACCTTTAGTAGTAACTAGCAGTAGGAGGTAATTTCGATAATGATTATTAACCATAGTAAAAATATCAATAAAAAATGGGAAAGTAAAAGCATTTTTCCTGTTTGCCATACCTTTGAGGCCGTATTAATAGCAATAATATCTGATTGAGGGATGGAAAAATTAAAGAATAAGATATTTTTCACTAACCCTAAAGATAGTAAAAACTCCAAACCACCCGTGTGTGCAGGAATGCAATGAATGAATTTTCTTTTTTCTTTTTTTTTTATAGTGGTATTATAGTTGGTTTGGCTTATTACACTTGAATTGCCTTCTTTCATTTGCTATTGTTAATAAATCCTTTTCATATTTCATACGATACACTTGTTATATTTGTATTTTCATGTCCATTCCACTGATTATTACAATAACTTTCAACTTTTGAGACATTAGATATACACCATCCACGTTTCATGACCTTGACAACTTTCTTATTATTTCCATTCAACAAGTGTTAAACCTAATAACATGATGCTCATATTATTAAAATTAAAACTCCACAATTACAAAAATTATATATATATATATATATTATCATATCAACATTTGAAACCAAAAAGAAATGTGCATTCTTGCAATCCAGTCAAGGGCATATTGGACTCAAATTATTATAATAAGTCCATCCATACTTGTTGAAATTACAATTATGAAAAAAAAATGTTATGTCATTCTAAAAGAGGAGACGATTGTAATATTTCAAAATATTGTTGGACACCCTTTTTAAAAGGGTTTCCTAATAACTTTCCTATTGTGCCATTTTGTTTGAAAAGAGAACAATACTTGTAATTGCTTGATAACCGCTATTGCTTCGAATAGGGATTTTGATTGTTTCTTTTTGATGGAAAACGATTATTATTTTTAATAATTCATTATTAGCTGTAACACTGTTAATTGATACAAACAAATGATACAAGAACTTTTTGTAAAGGTAATAAAAATGTTATCAATGTTAACAAGTCAAGTATATATATCGTTAATCCCTATTTTGGTTATTATTTTATTATTATAATGATTGTTAGTTTTTGACAAAACAGCCATCAATTGGTTGACTAATTCTCGTGGTAACAATATAATTAATAATTAAATTACCTTACTGACTTCACTTTCTCTAATGAGAAAGTTTTTATTATTTAATCAGTAACACACGGATATCTGGGTGACAAAGCTGTTGTCCATTATTCAATTTATATAGAATAGGGAGTAAGACTAGACTCTGTGCGAATAATAATGGAATTTTGGGATTGAATGTCAAAAAAGCCTATTTCTTAGCATCACTTGGCTGGAAATAATAAGGTAATGCTATGAATCTACACCCTACAGCTAACTACTGCCTTGTTTGGTTTATTAAAAACCAATGTCGAGTCCCATGCCCCACGAATTGCTTTTCACGTTATATTACATAGTAGTCATTATCAAATGCATGAACTATTAATAGTTGTATTGACATCTATAATTTGCAAAAGAAAATCATGTATTAATAACTAATTATATGGTTAGTTAAAATGGTTAGTTAAAAATATTACATAATTATTTATAATAAATAACAAACAAAACAACTCAAAACAATTGAATAAATAATGGTAACAATGAAAAAGATCATTATTAATAGAAAAAAGACAGACAACTAATTAATTGTAACAAATAATATTATAAGAATATTATTTACTTGTAAGTTGGAACCAAATATAAACAATAATACCTCATTTACTTGAAAGTAATAAAGAGGGAATAGAATAACAATCTTTAAAAATCAACTTATTATCTTATTTAGTTGCACAAATGAAATGAACATAACTATTATTAGTAATCTTTCTATTCTCTCTGCAGAGAGAATAAAAAAAACCATCTACGGTATGATTTTTTTTTTTTCAGTACATATTTTTTCCCTCTCCCATTATAAACATTCAAATGATGTTACTATTTTACCCCAAGTAATTTTAGTCATTGACAAAAATACCCACAACAGTACACAAGACCCTCTTTTTATTTCATACATATATAAGTTATATTACATAGATATGTAAGTTATATATATATAATGCATTTATATAATATATCAATTAAATATATGTGTTATATATATGTCAAAAAATATAGATACATGATATAAAGATTATAAATATAAGATATTAATTATGTATGTTATAATATGAAAAACAAAGTGCATTAATAAAATATATAAGTTGCATATATAAGTTATAATTATATTTATAGGTTAAGTTTTATAAGTTAAATTATAGAGATAAGTTATAATTCATAACTTCTATATATATTTAACTTATAATTCATAACTTCTATATACAATATATAAAAGTTATATATATTAAGCTATATTTCATGTAGATAAGTTATAAATAATATTACATATATTTATATTAATATACAAGTTATGAGTTTTAAATTATATACATGTTATATAATATATTAATTATATATATAAGTTGTGAGTTATATATATCACTATTAATTTATAAGTTATATATATAGGTTATACTTTTTTCTTTTTTTTCAAATGGTTTGATTTAAGTTTATGATTTTTTTTTTTTTTTTTTTGGTGTTTGACCCGTGCTTTTTTTTTTGGCCGCTAATGGAAGATCTCTCGTCCTTTTTGCATTATTGGAATGGCATCTTCAAGAATTTCTAACGAATAACTGTACTAATTAATCAATACGAAACACCTTCCTTTTCATCGTACAGTCCTTCTCTTGCTCAGGTTCGTACAATCCTTAAAAACTTTTGGCTGACTCTTATAGTACGAGCAGTGTTTGCATCGGGGAACGCCATACATCCTCACAATACTTGGGGAAAAGAAAATTAATATATATATATATATATTATATCTTTTAAAAAATTATAAAAATACCATTATAATAAATATAATCTCAAAATTAATTGAATTGAATATGTTTTAAAAAAAAAAGAGGTCATAAATGATTAATCTCATATCTTCAAAAGACGGGATTCATTCTATTCTCATCTCTTAAAGAAACAAGATTGTTGTATTTTATAACAATCTCGTCTTTTCAGAGACGAAATTAACTACTTACAGTCCTGTGATTTTTAGAGATAAGTTTAAGTTGTTTATTTTTAAAAATTCTTTCATATGACGAGATTTATGTAATTTTTAGGAAAAAAGATTACTATTTTTTTTTTTTTTTTTTTTGCTTAATCCCAATACTTGACACCTCAAACTGTCCTAGTACACTCTAGAAAACTCAAGGCTTAAAATAAGGAAAGGGGCAAGTTTTGGTGTAAGTTGACATATGACACTCACTAGATTACGAAATATTATAAGTTCATAGTAAGTAGTTATGAATGATGAATCGTCTTATATAATTAGAAAGAGCATCCAGTTTTATAATTTAAAATTCAAAGAAAACCATTTTTAAAAAAAAAATTGACAATCTAAATATAATAATATAATTATTCTAAAGTACTATTAAATATAACAGAAAAGTCTATTTGAAATCTTGGAGATGTAGGGAAAATCATATATAACCTTATTTAAATATTTATACATAATAATATTTTCATCATCATAAATTTTGTACGGAAAAAATTGGGATCATTGGGAAAAAAATTATTCCCTTTTCCTTTCTCCTATTTTTTTTTTTTCATAAAGAAAACAGTGAAATAGAAATAATTTTCACCCCATTTCTTTCCCATCCCATTCTGTTCGTTCCTTTGCCCCCATGACAAATATATGTGCTATTAGTAATTAAACCTCTTTGGTCCTTTTGCATTAATGGAACGGCATCCTCAACTCCTCACCAACAACTAAACCAACCAACTGATGTAAGACACCTTTTTAATTTCATTTTGCAGTCATTAAGAAAACTCTTGGCTATTTAATGTAGTGTAATCTCTTTAGTCATTTGCATCATACTAGAATGTACTTATCCTCACAATAATATAAAAGCACTTTTTGAACATATCTTAGTACAGTCTAGTAAAACCTTTGGAGTAAGTATTAATAATCTATACCCTATTCTTTATTATTTAAGGAAGAAGGGAAAGTTTTGGTGTAAATTAACATATTATATAACTAGATTACAAGATTAAATAAATAAATTCGTAATAAACAGTTATGCCTAATGAATTATAATTTAAATGTTTAAAGTTTATCAAATTTTATAATTCAAAACTCAAACAACAACCATATTTTTTTCAATTTAAGAAACTATTCAATAATATGATTATTCTATATTACTATTGAATATAACGAAAAAGCTCATTTTAAATCTAGGAAAAATTATTTGATAAAAATGATATAAATAGTACTTTAAAATGAATTGGCTTGAATTAGCGAACTAGCAGGCGATGAACTTCTATGGCAGCTGCAAAATAACTATATATAGCATATTGTTAATAAAAATAATAACAAAATGAGTGCCTTAATAAATTATAAATTTTATTCTAATTTCTTAGAACATTTTAACTTATGACAATGTAGAAAAGCTTAAAAACTCGTTATCGTTTTAAAAACTTAAATAAAAAAATATTGTCTATATAACTTTTTTATGAAAAATATATCATTGTTAATTGAGGAACAGATAAATTCAAGTGCTATTTTAAAGCCTCCCTTCTGCCAAAATAACCTAAAAGATGATGTAAAAAATGCTACAATTATTGGAAGTTTAGTGATATAAACATTGATCCCTAATAGAACCAACCAAGTTGGAATTTCCGTATCCCCATTGTTGTTATATGTATGATTCGAAAAGGACAAAAAACAAAAAAAAAAAAAAAAAAAAAAAAAAAACGTAAACATACATATATGGGAATTTACGAAGGTGGAAACTTTCTAAAATTTTGAAGAGTTGATCTCTCAAGAGCATACCAATTTGAAGGTTCCTTTGATAAGGATGCTATTGGGCTGCTCCAACTTTTTTGTCCATTACCAGTGATGCAAAAAAAAATCAAGTTTTTCTTTTTCATCTTTTTAATTTCTTTTAATTTTTACTTTATTAAATGTACTATATAAAAATATATGAGACCCTCAAAACTTAAAAAAAAAAAAAAAGCCAACGTCTATTGTAAATGTTTTTAAAAATATACTAGTGAGATCCTTGTAAAAAGCGATTGTTAAAGTATGGTGTGGCATATTAAGAGACTTATAAAAGTATTAAACATTTGAATAATATAGTAAACACATTTTACTTTATAATAATTATAGTGAAGCAAAATGATGTATTTGTTTTTTTTTTTTTTTTTTGAAACACAAACCAATTTTTAAAAAAAATGATTTTTGTCAAGATCTCTCATTTGAATCTAAGTTCCATTTTTTCCTTTTTTTTTTTTCTTCTATTCTTCATGGTCTTTAAAGTTTCTCAAGTTTTTGTTTGGTTTATCTGTGTGCCAATAGCACACCATCGTTTTAGTGCAAATCATTTGTCAAGAAGCAGATAGGAATGAACAACTTATATATTAACCCATAAACAGACCAAAACAAACCAGATGCAGATGAAATACAGATGCAGATAAAAATATGATAATCTAAACTGGTTCCAAAACTAAATCATTACGAGAGACATAAATATAGCTATGCATGTATTTTATTTGCAATTAAAGAAATTATGACCATTGCGGTTAGAGCCGTAAACGAGCCAAGTTGTCAAGCTACTCGCAAGCTACTCAAGTATAACTTGGCTCAAACTCAATTAATAAATGAGTCAAGCTCGATCTTAAAATATATTCGTTTAACTAAACGAGTTAAGATTAATTAATAAATGAGCCAAACTCAACCTTAAAATATATTCATTTATCTAAACGAGCAAAGGTTAAACACTAATTTAGGCTCGCGATCCACTTCTAAACGGGCTCATGAACTGACTCTTTCGGAAACTGCAAACATATTCATGCAGCCGTGGTTTAGGAAACCAGAAACCATCTGCAATTCTTAGAGAGCAGGAACACTTTAATCGAAGGAACTTAGGAGAAGGGTGAATAAATAAAAGCAGAAAAACGAGGCATATTCTATATATATAGTATAATTATTACTGTAACTGTTATTTCTTTTAACGTATCTCTACAGTTAATATCGCATGCATACATTTACTTTTGTTGTTAGGGCATGCGCAATGCCCAAACAACATCCGCTAATCAACATATACGTTAACTGCCGCTCCCTATGATGTATATAGAAAAATAAAAATATTTAAAAATATAAAATTAACCTTATATATAAATATTATATCTAGGAGAGAAAGATACCAATACCTGCATTCTCATAAGGAGATCAGAGCTTTGTTTAACTCGAAACCGGTTCTTCTTGAAGTCTTCACGAGCTTTCTCGACTTGAGCACGTTCTTCAGGTGTCCCCGCATTAGGATCAAACTCCCAGTGTTGTCTTCCGATGTGATTATTTACTGATCTTAGCCATGGCCCTCCTTCTGCTATCTTCAGCTTCCACATTATTACCCCTGGTTCTTTTTTTTTTTTTTGTGTCTCTGTGTCATAAGATATGGTATTAATATTGTTATCAATCAATAGCCAATAAACGGGGAAAAGAAGAAGAAAAAAGAAAAGAAAAAGGTGATATATGTGTATATATATATATTATGTTGAAAGTTGCAAGTCCGCATATTGTTTTATCTGTACGCAAAACATGGACATTAGGTTATGTCTTATTGCCAGGGTTTTTCATATAGCGTGTTGCGTCATATGCGCGTTCAAGTTAAAAGGCGTGATAAATGGAAGAAAGAGGCCAAACCCAAGTATGTTATTGGTCTTCTATATGATCGGCTATTTAAGATAGAATAATGGATTGTAGAGAGAAACCAAGTTTCAGTACCTTTCCTTGATATATAGAAAGCTTTTGTGAATAACAGATGGGAAGAACTATGTCAATTAACTGTTAAAATTTTCACTTATAGAAATGAAGAGAAATAGGGAAGGAGCTGGGATGAGAAAGTATGATGTCTGTCACACAATGGCACAAAAGCTTCCCCTTTTATAGGTGGTAAGAGGCCATTACGTGGACTTTTTTTTGTCATGGATTTGCCTCTAGCCTATTTTTTAGTATTGCAATAATTGAGAGTCTTTATTAGCGTGTAACAGAATAGAAAAGCAAAGTTAGGTGAGCCTACAAAACTTATGCTAAAATAGATAAAAAACACTTTGCGCTGTCCCCATAATATTATATTTTTTCATGTCCCAATGCATAAGTATTTGATAAATATCTTAACGTCATAATTATCGTTTGTATTATTTTAATGATTTTTTTATTTTTTACACTTATCAAATACTTATTTGCTAGAACACGAATGATATATATCTTGTAGACAGCAAATTCTCATTTGTTAAAATAGAGCCTTGGCCCATAGATAAATTATATCTTCAAATACAATCTGAATTCTCATACTAGGATGTTACAAGACGTAAAAGAGGCAGTCCACAATGGCATAGGAATTACATCATGCAATAACAGATCTAGTTAGGAACTAACAGATCTAGCTGGAAATAACAGATCTAGTTATAAGTAGTTGTTAAACAGTTCATTGTACAAAGAATGTAAAACAAGATCTATAAATAGAGAAAATAACATACAGACGGGACATGAGATTTTATCCCCAGAAAGTTAATCGTATGAGTGATTGGAGACCGCTCATCTCCAACTGAGCTTTACCATTTCATCTGCACACAAAAACACACATTAGCGTGAAGAACAGATAACATCAGAGAAACATGAGAGAGAGAAAGAGACTTAGCTAGTGAGCGTGTGAAGGATACAGAGAATAGGATTAGGGTTTGAGCGAAGTATTAGCGTGAAAATTGATTTGGGTGGGCTTGGGCCCTATTATTTGGTGCTCTCGTGCTCTCGTTCTGTCGATGGTAACTACAAGGCAATCAAAAATGGCATCAGATATGGAGCAAATCAAAAGTATGTTCGTGGCACTACAACAACAGCAGCATCAGTTTGAACAGCATTCTAATTCTATATTGCAAGATTTATCAAAAAGAATGGAGCAATTAGAATTACAGGTACCTCAAACTTAGCATTCTTTCGGTACAGCGCATGATCCTCTTATTTCCGGTTCATCACTTGCTACATATGATGAGAATTTGGCTAAGGCAATCAAACTAGAATTACCTAAGTTTTTGGGGGAGGGAGTCAAGATTTGGACTTATCAAGCTACTCAGTTTTTTAACTTCTATAAGGTGGAAGATCAGCAGCGCATTACTATTTCTTCGTTTGCTATGATGGGTGCTGCAGCGGAGTGGTTTAAGTGGATGCATTTAAATGGCCATTTGACTAATTGGTCAGAATTCTTGAATGCTTTAGTCATTCGCTTTGGGCCTTCTGAATATGAGGATCCTCAGGGTGAATTGTTCAAATTAAAACAGGAGGGATCAGTAGAACATTACCAGTCTCAATTTGAAGCTCTAGCCAATCAGGTGGTGGGTCTTTCTGGTTCTTTCTTGCTCAGCTGCTATATTTCGGGTCTCAAACCTGCAATAAAAAGGGAATTGCAAATAGCAAGACCCTCGACATTAGTTCAAGCAATGGCTTTGGCTAAATTACATGAAGCAAAGCTAGGGGAACGTTTTGCGCACAGCAAATCAGTAAGTCATCCTTCAAATTCTTTCTCTTCTAGATCTATTCAACTATTACCACAGTCTACTGTTCATAGTCCTTCTATACAGAATAGCAGCACTATACAATCTTCTAAAACCACATTACCTATTAGAAGATTAACTCAAGAAGAAGTGAATAGTAGAAGAGAAAAAGGATTGTGTTTTAATTGTGATGAAAAATATCATCGCAATCATAAGTGTAAGGCTAAGTTTCTGTTGTTAATGGAAGATGTTGAGGAGGAAGGTCCGTTGGAAGATCTATTGGAGGATTGTGGAGAGGAGAGTAGTATAGATATGGCAGCTGTTAGTTTTCATGCATTAAATGGTGCCACTTTGCCTCAAACATTGAAATTCTGGGCAAAATTAATCACAAGCCTGTTTCTATTTTAGTAGATTCGGGAAGTACCCATAATTTTGTTCAACCCAAGCTAGTCAAATACTTAGGGTTGATTGTGTCTCCTGCTCCTAGGTTTCAAGTATTAATAGGAAACGGAGGCAAGTTGGAATGTGAGGGCAAGAGTACGGATGTTTCAATGATGATTTAGGGTATTCAGTTCTCTGAAACTTTCTATTTACTGCATATACAATGGGCTAATGTGGTGTTGGGAGTTCAGTGGTTACAAAGTTTAGGGCCTATTACTATTGATTACAGTAAATCAATGATGCAATTTATGAAAGAGGGCTTACCTATTACTTTAAAGGGTGAATCTGCAGTGACTCATCAAATTTCTTGTCATCAACTCCGTCGTTTGGTGTCTATAGATTCCTTATTGTGTTGTTTCCAGATTGTGGCTCAGACAGATCATATAGAGACTTCACAGAGTTTCACCAGTAATACTGCTTTACAAGCAATATTAGGCAAATACTCTCGTCTTTGAGACACCATCATCATTGCCACCACTACGGTCTGTTCAGCACAAGATACATCTCCAAACAGGCACTCAGCCTGTCAATGTTAAGCCCTATCGTTATCCTCATTTTCAGAAATCTGAAATAGAGAAACAGGTGAGTGAGGTGCTGCAACAAGGAATAATTGAACCCAGCACCAGTCCATTTTCCTCACCAGTGTTATTAGTGAAGAAAAAGGATGGTTCTTGGCGGTTTTGCATTGATTACCAAGCTTTAAACAATGTTACTGTTAAAGATATGTTTCCCATTCCTACAGTGGATGAGCTTATTGATGAGTTGTTTGGAGCAACCATTTTTTCTAAGTTGGATCTTCGCTCAGGGTATCATCAGATTCAAATGGCTTCCACAGATGTGGAGAAAACTGCATTCGAACACATGAAGGGCATTACCAGTTTTTGGTCATGCCATTTGGTCTAAGCAACGCCCCTGCCACTTTTCAGTCAATCATGAACTCTATTTTTAGGCCATTCTTAAGGAAATTCGTCATTTTTTTTTTTTTTACGATATCCTGGTTTACAGCCCATCAGTGGAATTACATCTTGAACACTTGTCTAAAGTATTACAAGTTTTGATTGATAATACTTTTTATTTGAAACAAACTAAGTGTTCTTTTGGGGTGTCTCGGATTGAATACCTGGGTCACATTGTATCACAAAAAGGAGTCGAACCTGATCCTTTGAAAGTGACCGCAGTTAAGGATTGGAAATTACCCTTAAATATAAAACAATTGAGAGCTTTCCTGGGACTATCAGGATATTACCGACGATTCATTCGTGGGTATGCAACGATTGCATCTCCCATTACAGATATGCTACAGAAGGATAAGTTTGAGTGGACAACAGAAGGCATTCATGCTTTCAATATTCTCAAGAAGGCACTTTTTGATGCTTCCATTTTGGCTTTGCCAGATTTTTCAAAGCCATTTGAAGTGGAAACAGACGCATCAGGTACAAGCATTGGTGCTGTTTTATTACAAAACAAGCATCTTTCTTATTTTAGCAAAAAGTTACCTCCTCATATGCACAAACAGCCTACATATGTGAGGGAACTATATGCAGTAGTCGAAGCTGTCAAGAAATGTAGGCATTATTTGTTGGGGTCTCATTTTATCATAAAAACTGATCATAGGAGTTTGAAAGAATTACTTACTCAAGTAATTCAGACTCCAGAGCAACAAAAGTTTCTGACGAAACTCATAGGCTATGATTACTCTATAGTCTATAAGGCTGGCATTGAGAATCAAGTGGCTGATTCTTTATCAAGACAGCATGACGTTGCCTCTTATTTGGGTATTTCGGGCCCTGTTCATTCTTGTTTGGATCAACTTCGTTCTGAATATACTATTTTGCCTAAATTCAGGCAGTTTATTTCAACAGTGGCCCAGGGTGACATTTTTATGACTGGTTTGCAGTGGCGTAATGGCTTATTATATTACCACACGAGATTATATTTGGTTCCTCAGTCAGCTCTAATTCATTCTTTGTTGACTGAATACCATGTTACACCTAGTGCAGGGCATTTTGGAGTGGAGAAGACATATAGGAAACTTTCAGCTGATTTTTATTGGAAAGGAATGAGAGATCAGATTGAGAAGTTTGTGCGGGAGTGCCCCATTTATCAACATGTGAAATACACTACCAGATTTCCTGCAGGGTTACTCAACCCTTTACCTATTCCACAAAGGATTTGGGAAGATATTTCGATGGATTTTATAACTTGTTTACCCACTTCTCAAGGGTATACAATTATCTTTGTGGTAGTGGATATATTGAGCAAGTATTGTCATGTAGGCCCTTTGGCCACTCATTTTACTGCCAGCAAAGTTGCTCAATTATTTTTACAGATAATTGTCAAACTTCATGGTTTCCCTAAGACAATTATATCTGACAGGGACTCAGTGCTTATGAGCAACTTTTGGCAAGGACTTTTCCGTTTGAGTGGCACTAAACTTGCTATGAGTAGTGCATATCATCCTCAAACGGATGGTCAAACTGAAGTATTAAATAGGATTATTCAATAGTATTTGCGATGTTTTGTTATGGATACTCCTAATATTTGGGTTAAATTTCTTCCTTGGGCTGAGTATTCCTACAATACTTCAGTTCATAGTGGGGCTCAGGTGTCTCCTTTTGAAATAGTATATGGTAGACCTCCACCATCTATTCCTGCTTATATTAGAGGCTCTACTGATAATGATGCAGTGGACCAGGAGCTCAGGACTCATGATCAGATTTTAGAGTCACTTAAGCAGAATTTGTTTAAAGCTCAAAAATAGATGAAACACTATGCAGACCAACGCAGAATGGATGTTCAGTTTCATCCAGGAGATCTGGTTTATGTTAAACTACAGCCATATAAACAAATTTCAGTATCGAAGGAGTTCACTCATAAACTCTCCAAGCAATACTATGGGCCTTTTCTGGTAATTTAGAAAATTGGACAATTTGCTTACAAGCTTCAATTACCTCAGGGATCGCGGATTCATGATGTTTTCCATGTCTCGGTTTTGAAGCGAGCACATGGACTTACTATTCCCTTGTCAGAATTACCTATATAGGAGGTTGATGGACATCCTGTCTTACAACCCCTGTGCATTATAGGTTCGAGGGTTATTACTAAGAACGGAGATGCTGTACGGCAAGTTTTAGTCCACTGGACCGGTCTACCTCCTGAAGAAACTACATGGGAGGACTATGACCATTTTCGAGCTATCTATCCCGACATCAACCTTGAGGACAAGGTTTCTTTTTACGAGGAGGCAAATGTTACAAGACGTAAAAGAGGCAGTCCACAATGGCATAGGGATTACATCATGCAATAATAGATCTAGTGTTGAGAATAACAGATCTAGTTAGGAACTAACAGATCTAGCTGGAAATAACAGATCTAGTTACAAGTAGTTGTTAAGCAGTTCATTGTACAAAGAATGTAAAACAAGATCTATAAATAGAGAAAATAACATACAGATGGGACATGAAATTTTATCCCTAGAAAGTTACTCGTATGAGTGATTGGAGACCGCTCATCTCGAACTGAGCTTTACCATTTCATCTGCACACACAAAACACACATTAGCGTGAAGAACAGATAACATCAGAGAAACACGAGAGAGAGAAAGAGACTTAGCTAGTGAGCGTGTAAAGGATACAGAGAATAGGATTAGGGTTTGAGCGAAGTATTAGCGTGAAAATTGATTTGGTTGGGCTTGGGCCCTATTATAAGATGTGCTATGTAATATATGTTGTTTGATCCAAACATGCTAGTTAGAGTATTAAGGGTTAATAGTAAAACCGGGTTGAATCGGATTCAAACCGGTCTACTCTCAAAATGGATTTAAGTTCTAACATGAACAAGTGAATCCGAATTTAGTAGTACTTTTTTAAGCTTCTAGTGAAGATATGGTACTCAAAACTTTAAGTAAGCTTTCACAGGAGGACATAATCCCCTTGTAAACCAACCAGTATCCATCATACCCATGATGAACATGATTTCTTGAACGTGTTTACCTAAAATGATTGTTTCTTTCAAATGTTTTCTCTCCTTTTTTTGTTTATATTTATATATTTCTTTTAAGTTTGTTTTTCCCTATTTTTCGACTCTTCTAGACTTAGATTCTTTGAAGATCTCAGTGTTGGTGTTTTTTTTAGTTTTTTTACCAATGTTGACTTTTCTTGCCATTAATCTATTTTGTTGATAAAAACTTTCTTGAATGCTCCTACGATCATTTGACAATGTTGATTATGTTCACATATCTACTAGTTTAGCACCACGTAATTTACTTGTAAACAACCGTGTACTAAATTGTAAGGTGTTCGGCAGCTTGAGATAGGTTTTTATAAACTACCATGTACTTGGAAATTACCATGCAGATCTTAGCAGAAGTGGTTTTTTCTTTTTTCCATTTTTTTTTTTTTTTTGCCTTCCTTAAACACTGGTACCTTAGTAAGTACTAAATATTAAAATACGGATACCTAAAATAAGTAGAAAAGAAAACTTGGCAAAAATAAATATTCAACCCCATAAATATTAAGTGCAGGCAATGTCTTAAGAAGGTAAATTTTGGCAAACCAAACATGTTAAAAGACAAAAAAATGGTTTCTACAATTAAAGAATAATTTGAGATATAATTAAATATATATATATGTTATTTACTTATAATATTACCCAAGATACTTTGAAAGAGTAGGAATTAATCCCAATAATGTCCTCATATCAAACATTGGAATAATCCAAGAAAGTTGTTTGCAACACGCAACTTACAAATATAACTGATCTCTAGATAAGAGAAAATGTGAGACGCCTAGTTTCTAGATAAATTCAACTAGTGTTGTCAAGCCTGAAATCCAAGATAGCGAGGGGGATTGACATGCTTTTATTACAATCCGAAAATATTAAAGGCTCAGAACAATAATCCATATAAAAAAAATTTTAAATTAGAATTAATTTAAAGTCTCATATGTTATTGTCAAATCTCGGCATTTTACATCTCACCAACTTTAAATAATTGATAACTTAACTAAAATAATTTATGAGTTGCCTCAAAACACTAATGTAGTTGCTTAGTCCCACAATATGAGTTTGATCATAACAATTTTCTACACAAAAAGTTAGCAATATAAAGGGCACCATCTGTTTTGTGGCACGGTATGAAGTGTGTCATTTTATTGAAGTGGTCTACAACCACCATGATAGAGTCTTTCCTCTCTATGTCCTAGGTAATCCCAAAGACAATGTCTATACTAATAGCAATCCAAGGTTGAGTCGGTAATAGCAATGGCATATATATTCGCCCCAAGATTCCTTCTTCCCTTTTTCTCTCTTACACACTCCACATCTATTCAAGACTCGATGCACATCTTTTAACATCCCCTTCCAATAAAAAATGTCTTTCAACAATTCTAAGGTTCTTTTTTCTCCAAAATGTCTCAACAACCCTCCAACATGGGTCTCCCTAATTAACAACTCTCTGACATATTCTAAAGGAATACATAGTTTTCCCCCTTTATATAGGAATCCATCCACCAAACAATAACCATCAACTACTCCTCATCTAGAACATCGTTCAACAACAGATTTTAAATGCTCATCATCAACATATTGTTTCTTCATCAGTTCAAAACCAAGCAACTTGGACTGAAGAGATATGATCAGAACATACCTGTAAGACAGCACGTTAGCTACAACATTAGTGCTCCCCTTCTTGTACTTAATGACATAGGCAAAGCTTTCCAAGAATTCCACCCACTTTGCTTGGCGCTTAAACAGTCTTTGCAAACCCTTTAAATATTTCAAGGACTCATGGTCAGTATATATGGTAAATTCCTTAGGAAGAAGATAGTGTTTCCAAGTCATTAATGCTCATACTAAGGAATAGAACTTTTTATCATATATAGAGTAGTTCAGCGAAGCTCCACTTGATTTTTCACTAAAGTAGGCGATAAGATGCCTATTATACAACTCCAATCTTGACTCCTAATGCATCACACTCTAGTTCAAATGTTTTCTCAAAGTCTAGAAGAGCTAAAACTGGAGCACTGGTTAACCGTGCCTTAATCTCCTCAAAGCTTTCTAAGCCTACTCTCGCTACACAAAGGAGACATTCTTCTTAGTTAATTCAGTCGAAGGACTGACAATGCTACTGCAGTTCCCAACAAATCTCCTATAGAAAGAAGCTAAGCCACGAAAGCACCTCACATCAACTGCTAATTGTGGTGTAGGCCAATCCATAAGCCTTGATATTCTCTTCATCCACTTTAACACCAGAACCAAACAGCACAAACCCTAATAAAATCACTTCAGATTAATAGAACGAATGCTTCTTGAGATTACCATACAGCCTTTGATCTCATAACACAGAAAATACAGCTCGCAGATGATCAACATGACTATCTAAATCTCAACTATATACCAATATATCGTCAAAATAAACAACAACAAACCTGCCTAAGAAGTTCTTTAGAACATGATTCATAAGTTGCATGAAGGTGCTAAGAGCACTGGTCAAACCGAACGACATAACCATCAATTCATATAATCTATGGTGTGTCTTAAAAGTAGTCTTTCATTCATCCCCCGCTCTCATCTAGATTGGGTGATAGCCACTCTTAAGATCAACCTTAGAGAATATCTAGGCTCCATTCGGTTCATCTATCATGTCATCAAGTCTGGATATAAGATACCTATACTTGATGGTAATTTTGTTAATAGCACGGCTATCAATACACATACGTCTTGTACCATCCTTCTTAGGTACTAAGAGTGCAGGAACAACACAATGACTGGTGCTCTCTCTAATAAACCTACGGTCTACTAACTCATCCACATGTTGGTTTAACTCTTTAGCCTCTTCAAGATTCGTATGATAAGTAGGTCTATTTGGTAGAACTGCTCCAGGCTGCAGATTAATGACATGCTCAATACCTCCCTACGGTGGTAATCCCTTAAGCAATTCCTGAGGGAAGACATCAATAAACTCCTCCAGTAATTGTCTCATAGCGATGGGTACCTCATCAACCTCCAACATATATCTGACATGCAGCAAATACCATGGCTTCTCCTCCTGAATAGCCTACTCAATTTCCTTCTATCCCACAAATAAAGTCTTCTTTTTATTGGTACTATTAATCTACCTCTGCACTTTTTATACCTCAGCTAATGTCATTAGATTTAGGACAATCTTCTTACCATCCTTTTAGAACAAATATGTATCACTGAACCTATCATGAAGTACCCTCCTATCAAACAACCAAGGTCTTCCCAACAATATGTGTGATGCACATAAGGGCAAAATATTATAAACGATCTCATCATAATACTTTTTCCCAATACTAAATGGTACTGTCGCTCGCTGAGTCACATGTAAACTGCCTTGCTCACTTAGTCAATGCAGCTTATGTGGCTTAGGATAGGGAGTTGTAGCCAATTTTAACTTGTCAACCAAGGATGCAGCTACCACATTGGTACAACTTCCTCCATCAATAATGAGAGCACACAAGTTGCCCTTAGCCCTGTAAGAAATATGGAAAATATTTTCCTTCTATTCCTCCTCAATGGAAAGAATAGCAGCCATAATCAGTTGTAATACGTTAATTGATAAGTAATGGTCATTATCCTTGTCTCCATGCACTTCGACATTAGCATCCCCATAATACTCATCCAGCACCACTGAAAAATCTTCAATCTCACCCAACTCTTCCTCCTCATCATCACTCTCTATCTCCATACTAGTCAATACACTTTGATTAGGACATTGAACAACCATATGTCCATAGCCCAAACATTTAAAACATTCAATCTGGTGAAACTTCCCACCTGAGGATCCACCAATCTCCTTTTTATTTTCGGCACTATAAACTCTTTTCCAATTATCAATAAAACTCCTCTCTACCTTCATATCCACAACAAATACATTCTTTTCAATAGTTTTTCCAATCCCTCCTTTCTCTACATGTCTCCCATCTGCATTATATGATCTATTTGAAGAACCATACTTGTTAAATGCCGTTCTATAAGATTCAAGCGTCTTTGCCTTTCAACTTTCACATCCAATTGGATGGCTTCTTCAAGGGTGCTATATTGTTGTAATTCAATAATGTAGGTGATCTTACTTTTCAAACCAAACACAAATCTGGCCAGAGTTAGATCAGGGGGTTCAGTAACTCCACAACGTCTCATCAAGGTTTCAAAATCCTGCACATACTCACCAACAGTCTTACAACCCTACCACAGTGTCTGCAAATGCATGAACTACTCATGCCTGTAATTTTCTGGAACAAATCGACATCTCAGAAATCGCTTCATCTCCTGCCATGTGTGAATCTCCGCCTCTCCATCTCTCCTCCAACTGGCAACAATGTTCTTCCACCATAATGCAACATAACTTGTGAATTCCACAGCTACAAGTCGAACCCTCATGTGATCATTAGTTTCATAACATTCAAACAATCTTTGGACCTTGTCCTCCCAATCAAGATAATCATCAACAGACCCTCCACTAGCAAAGGATGGCATCTGCATCTTCACATATTCTAAGCCTCTAAGTGGTCGAAACTCATCGTTATTATCATAATCTTCTTCAAAATTATCTCTTCTTCCCTTACGGTGAGCATGATCATGGCCTCTATACCATTTACTTCCAATTTCTACTCTTACTCCTTCTCTTTTATCATTATGAACTACGCCTAGAGGTGCTGCCTGAGGATTGTTCACTGGTGGTGGTGCTTGGGGATTATTCACCTGACGTTGGCCTAAAGCCATCTGATTCATATGTGTTGCCACATTGGTAACAATGGTGGTTAGATCCTGTAATTGTTCTTCTAACGATCTCCTACCACATGCAGCATGACGTTCCTGATTTCCTCCATCCTGACTATTTCCTTCATTTCCACCCATAGCATTCACGCTATCATTTCACTTGATTGATTATACTCCACTGAACCATAACAACACAATAATACAAAAACTCTAATTTGAAACCTCCGCTCTGATACCAAATTATGTTGTGCTTATGATATGCAATTCATAGACAACTAGATCTCAAGAACAAATATTCTCAAATCATAACCCAACTCCACAAACAAAGATAGTAAACCCTAGAATCTTACTAGATATGACGCACCAACAAAAGAATAGTCTTAGCCAAACGTTGTTGATATAACACACAACAAACACTAAGCTGTCACTTGCCATAATTCAAGGATTGATAAGAGTAAGAAAATTGAGAGAAAAGACTCAATTTTGATGTATTCAAAAGTGTCTAAAAATTGTCTCTTTCATATGAACAAAGTTTATATAAACTAAACAATAAGAAAACCAAAAGACATAAGAAAAATAAAATTCATAAAAGAACGCCAGCCACTAGAAGTTATACGTTAGCAATGTAGCTGGCAGCATTAAAATCTTCAATTATGGGGATGATGAATGCTGGCTGTACGCTAACAGCCTAAAGGAATACACTGGCGGTGTATAATATGAAGGTTGGAGGTGTTGAAGCTGACCTTAAAGAATTCGAATCTATGGCTGTTCAAAGCCATCCAAACGTCGGCGGCTTTTCCACCAACATCGGTGGTATAGAATCATGTCCTGGCAGCGTTAAGCTAGTGTTTGTCTCCTGCGTGGGATCTACTAAGGCTTCTAATGCTTTCTTAGTCAACATGCAAATACTCTTCAAATTAAACTCTAAATTTGATTGTATTGGACATGTTTGAATGCCTTGATCTTCATTAGATTCCAAGCGACCACTCAATACTCTATTAGTGAGATTCTGTAAACTTTAGCTCGAGCACAAGTAATCGGTCTTGTAGTTGAAATGGTTTGGTTCCCATCATGGAATGTATGCTTGCTTGATCACATGTTTGTGTTTGTGGTATATCATGCTAGGCTTCGGCTTACTCTTTCTTTTTGAAGAACAGATGACGAATGTGTAGATCTTTATTTTGCTAAGTGTTTATGGTTCAAGGAGTTTGGGAATATTGCTAACATTGAAGACCTTCCATATGAGGAATAGAGAACATGTGAAGATTAATGAGAAATAGAGTAGTTGATATGAAGAATATTAGGTGTTAATGTTTACCATAGAGTACTTGTAGTAATAACTTAATTATAATCCTCGTAGATTTGATAATATGGTTGTCAGTTTAACTCTTAATGATCATAGGTGGATATTTATGTGATGGATTACAAATCCACAAATGTATTCAGATGATATATGAAGTCATTAATACGTGAGTGATTTTGGAGTTAATTATTGTGTCTATCATAGATAATACCAACCTTTGTTGACCATATTTAATATAGATACATGGGAGGTTGAAAATGTCCCTAAATTTAAGGTGTTACAACTTATTTCATTATTCGCAAATCTATGACTACAGACATAAAATATAGATGGGTTTTTATCATTGTCATTATTGTCGATCTCACTCTACATTTTTGCCAATGCTTGTCACATCTATTGGTTAGGGGTGTTCATGGATCGGTTAACCGGTCCATGGTCCTATTTTTTGAACCTAACCGTAGTGATTTTTTTTTTAATATTCTAATCCTTAATCGGTCCATTATAAATAGTTAACCACCTTAATGGTTAACCGTTTTATTCGAATAATTTATTCGGTTTCCGATTTTTAACCATTTACCATAATTGTTTCAATAAATCAAATTAATAATTCCAATAAACCTTATTTTTTAGCTTTTATCATAGAGTTTGTCTTTAAATTATTATATATATATATTATAAGAGCTAAAAAAAAAAGAAAATCAAATTAAGGAAAAGAGGACAAACAAACATTTGGATCTATCATTATCAATATAACCAAATCAAATCAATTACCACATTAACTCCATCAAACATAGGATAATAGTATTTTAATCAAAATCCAAGGAATATTAACATAGGTAAATTATATGTATATGTAAATCATATGTGTATATATATTTAAAAATTATTATATGTATATGTAAATCATATATATAATATATTTATAAATATTAAAACGGTTAACCGTTAACCATCGGTTTTTTATGGTTACAAACCGAAACCGAAACCGAAACCGAAAACAAAAAAAAAAACCGTAATCCTAAACCGAAACTAATGGATCTGTTAACCATATTTTTCGGATTGGTTTTATGGTTTCCGTTCAGTTTTTCGGTTTCATCGATTTTTTTGCACACCCCTACTATTGGTTTTGAAGATTCAAGAGATCAAGCTAATATTGCTTTGACCATTGTATTTAACTAAGTGGAATTTTATGCATCTTTTTTCAGGTTTCTTTTTGTTTCTATCCTTATATGAGATTGTGCTATTCTTTTTATGAGATTTTGTTCACTTGCCAATATAGTGAATTTCATTCTCTTAGAGAATTGATGGTACTCCCCATATAGGATATTTTGACAGTAGAAAAGGTGTGATTGTTTATAAGGTTAGGTTTGTTACCCCAACTTCATTTGTCATTT